>AUXJ01002751.1:0-11573 GCA_000482205.1 Herpetomonas muscarum
CCAAAGGGAGCGCTGTGATGGTGTGGCGAACGTCACCGACAGCTTTGCAACGCTGCTAATTTTCAGCGTGTAATGACAATGAAGCCAAAATGGAAAAGAAAGAATATCACTTCAATGCAGCCATGTCTCCTTGACAAATGAGTCAGACCAACCGTTTCACCCCCTCTCCACCTTTTTGTTTGCGTCATGTCGCGTACTTGCGTCATGCGACAACTTTCGACCTTTCCATACAGACAGTAATTTGGAGTCGTGTGTACTTCTTTGCTCTTCCTTTCCGACGGATAGTTACCTGTGCTGACAGCTCGGAGTTCCGTTTCCGTGTTGCTACATTGATTTCTGTCAACGAGAGGCCGACACGCCGGTTCCGACAAACACTTCCTAGAGTCACCCCGTGTAGACGCAGTAGCAACATGCAGTCTACGCAGATGCAGCCGTGCTCGACGGCCGCGTGCCGTGGGTGCTACGGCGAGATTGCCGAGATTGTCGCTGGTACGCAGAGTCTGTACTGGCGCCAGACCAAGGGCGCCGGTGATGCCCACACGCTCAACCTGATCTGGCGTGCCCTGGGCGACATGGCTGAGGACCTGCTAGTGCGTAAGAAGTCGGTCATTGTGACCGACTTTTTCCACGCTAGCATCAAGGTGCAGGACATTGAGTTCTACACGGGTCCGACGCGCTTTCACAAGCCCCAGTTTGTGCTGCTGCCAGACTTCACGTCGAAGTTTCACCTGCAGAATGTCCTCGTGATGCGGGATGCCCACTACCATGCAACGGTTCCGTGCCAGGTGAGCCTGACTGCGCTCGCTGCACACATCGGCATCGATCGCTACGTGGTTGAGGCCGCCGTCAAGGACTCTATCCGTGAGATTGGCAAGTACCTGCAGCGCAACCCGCAGTCCACCCTCACCATCGACGTCGGCTTTGGCTTCCTCGAGTTTCGCGGGCGGGAGTACCGTATCAAGTGGGCGGAGAGCTTTCTGGAGAAGCTCAAGTCCGCTGTCGGCCCCAGGTCGCTCGTGTCGCCGTACGACCCGCCGTCCATGACGAAGGGCGGCCCCACGGCGAACTGCCGCTTCGACAATGGGTGTCTGACGCAGAGCAAGCTCCAGCAGTCTGTCGCCGACACCATAGACGCCGAGTCGCGCATGTCTGTCGCGGAGATGAACGACGGCTTCGGTGGCTCGTCGTACCGCAAGACATACTGGTAGTCCCAGCAACTGCTATAATACCTTCGGTCACATGAGGCTAGCGAGGCAGGAAGATTCGAGGGAGGAGCTGGAAAACCGAAGGAAAAAGTGTTGGGTAGTGCCTGCGCTGAGCTATTCAGAGTAGTGCCACAAATCTAAACACGCACATAACATCGTCAGACACGCACACACCTTTCTCCTTTCTACTCTTTCTCCACACGCCCCTCCCCCTCCCTCCCATGGTGAAAGTAGAATGCATTCCTTTTTCCTACTTTTCGGCACCATGGCTGAAGAAGTGTTGATGTAAAATACAACATGCAAGACAAACAGCGTTTACGAAAAAGAAAAAAAACAATGAGCAAATCTGCCCCTCCTCTCCTCCCATTAACACCAGCTTCAAACTTGAACTGCACACAGACACAACTTCTTGTGGGGGAGTAAAGCAATGGGACGAGTGGCTCTGATGAAGTGTCATGCCGCACGGTTGACACGCTATTTGTTGCCGCTGTGGCTCGTGAAGGGAAGCTCGGACCACTTATGAACTGTGTGGGAAACTCCGACAGTGTGGGTGTGGGTGTCTTCCGTGACGCGTGCGCGTCTACTTGTTTGGCATGCTGAGCAATGTGCATGTATCACTGTATTCCACTACATTCTAATCCATACACTGCCCTGCGTCCTCCGTCTTCTCATCCCCTGTTGAACCTTTGGTCGCATAGCCATTATCCAATACTGGACCCTTTTACATATATTTAACTTGGTGGACGCAACCGCAGTTTTTGTTTTACTATTCTTCTCCGGTTTTCTATTGACGGTGCGAACACTACGTTATATTTGTTTGCTAGGAATTTACGTCCGCAGGAGAACAACTGTGCGAGAAACAACCACACACAAAAAAAATAACATCTAGTTGTCGCGCTAATACGCAACAATCATATATATATATATATTTATACACATCAACACACCACGGACTAACCAACAGACCCATGAGCGGCAATCCGAACAGTGGGAACTACGGGCGTGGCGGCGGGTATGTGCCCCCGCCCAACCACCACCAGATGCCCATGCAGCAGGGTGGTGGGTACTACCCACCGGCCCAGCAGGGAATGCCCATGCAGCAGGGCATGCAGCAGGGAATGCCCATGCAACAGGGCATGCCCATGCAGCAGGGTATGCAGCCGGGCATGCAGCAGGGAATGTACGGCGGCGGTGGCTACGGCGGCTATGGTGACGGTGGCTACGGCGGTGGCTACGGTGGTGGCTACGGTGGTGAGGGCGGCTACGGCGGTGGCTACGGCGCTGAGGGCGGCTATGGCGGCGGCTACGGCGGCGGCGGCCAGTTCCAGCCCCAGCGTCAGGGCCGGTACGCGTACAACAACCGCCGCGACGCGGGCCCGAGCTACGGCGGCGGGGGCGGCAACTACCAGCGCCAGCAGCAGCAGCAGTTTGGCGGTCCGCAGCAGCAGCAGCAGGGTGGTTACCAGTACCGCGGTGACGGGGCTGGGAACCGCGGCGGTTGGGGCGGTCGTGGGGGCCAGCGCGGCGGCGGCCGTGGCGGGGGCCGTGGTCGCGGCGGCCGCGGTGGGATGGGTGGCGGGGGCGACGCCATCATGACGCAGTACCTGATCCACGTCGATTCGTTCGATCAGCTGAATGAGCTCGGCCGCACCGGCAGGCTGGAGGGCATCGTCCCCCCGCAGATTATCCAGGACATGCGTAACAGGACGAGGGGCAACCCGATCAAGGCGATCGTGATCGTGGAAAAGCAGTTCGTGGGCGGGCGTATCTCGTTCCCCAAGAACCGCCACGACATTATCATTTCCGAGAAGACGATCCGAGAGTTTCTCGACATCAAGACGCTCTACAACGAGCACCTGGACCTGATCGTCGACATGCACAATGGCCACCTCATCGCGAGGAACCTCTACGGCCGCCTCGGCGGCATGCTGTCGTTTGTGCTCCCCCTCGACAAGGAGGCCCTCGCCGGCGACGCGCCCGCCGCGGAGCCGTTCAACGTGGATGAGGCCACCCCGAAGGACATTGTCGCGGGCTTCCTCAACCGCCGCGCGGTCTACGACGCGGTGATGCAGAAGACCGCGGAGAACACCCCCGCGTCGGATGACATGTTCATCTCATTTATCAAGGAGTCCTTCGCAGCGGCCCTCGAGGGCGACAGCGCCGCCAACCCCGGCTCCGGCAACGAGGAGGACAAGGAGAAGGAGAACGACAAGGAAGAAGGCAACGCGCCGGCGCAGCAACCCGGGAAGAGGGTGCAGTCCCCCACACACTCCCTCCTGTCGCCGCAGTGCGCCTCTCTGCTCAAGCTCGCGTTCCAGTCGCCGACGAAGCGCAAGGCCTTCTTCGCGCTGATGAAGCCCTCCGAGGAGGAGAAGGCCAGCGAAGCCCCGTACGACGCGGAGACCAAGTCCCTCGCCGGGGAGCTCTTCCACGCCCTCTTCTACGGCAGCCTGCTGGCCCCGTTTGTGCTGGAGACGTTTGGCGCCTCAACGGTCGCCGAGCCCTCCGCTGCCGAGGCGGCAAAGCACAGCGAGGAGATTGAGATCCTCTGCCACTGCTTCACCAAGTACGGCCTCGATGCACTCGACACGAACGCCGGTAGTGCGCTGGCCAACTCCCTCCTCCGCCGCCTGCGCCTGGGCTATGAGACGCACAAGGCGATCCACAAGCAGATCCGTGAGCAGCGCCAGGCGGCCCTCCCCAAGCCCGCCACCGCTGGCGGCAGCAACAACAACAGCGACGGCGCCACTCGCGGCGCCAAGCGTGGCCGCGACGACCAGGGCGGCGACGAGGGCGGCCAGCAGCAGCAGCCCCGCGTGGAGGGGGCCGATGCCGCGGGGCCGACGAACGCGGACAAGGAGGTGCCCGAAGTTCCCCGCACCCCTGCCAGCCTCGCCCAGTACGTCATCCCTGCCGCGCCGACGGACTGGCGCTTCCTGTACGCCCTGGCTGGGGCCTTTGTCCGGGGGCTGCCGCACCAGCTGCTGCTGGCGAAGAAGCGCAGCGAGGCACAGCAGCGCCGGCAGCAGGATCGCTCCGGTGCGGGCCGCGGTGCCGGCGCACCGGCCGCGCCTTCGACGTCGGAGGACCAGCAGGCGCCCACGGACCCCACCGCGTACCGCGTGTACCTTGTCTCCCACCACGTTGTTGCCTGCCACGTGCTGCAGAACGCCATCCCCGAGTTCATTGACGCGATTGCGTCGGCGCTGAAGAACCCCCCTACTGATCCGCAGCACATCAAGTTTGTGAGCCGCTGCGAGGACATTCTCAAGACCATTGTCGATCAGCTGCCACAGATGGCGACGCACTCCCTCACCAGCTTCACGGCGCAGAGCCTCATCATCGAGCTTGCCCCGCGCGCGATCCCAGGCACGACCCTCGAGGCGCTGTACCGCCGCGTGCTCGACTACGTCGTCGCCAATGTCGTCGACATGGGCATGCAACGCTTTGCCTCCAACTGCTGCGACCGCGCGATTGTGTCCGCTGAGGGGACCCACCTCCGCCCGTGGTTCGTCGTCCAGCTCGCGAAGACGCTCCATGACAAGGGCGAGGCCGTTGCTTTTGCGATGGCGAAGGATCGCTTTGGCGGCAACACGGTGCGCAGCATCTGCTACGAGCTGACGGCCCTCGCGACAGGGGCGGTGAGCGCGCCGGCGGATATGATCGAGGCCGCGAAGGCGACGGAGAAGGACCTTCACGCGATGATCATGAAGTTCCGCTCGCTGCTGCAGAATGAAACCTCTGGGCAGGGCGTCCTGGCGTGGGCGGACAGCAACGCTTCCCGGTTGGGTGGCGCTGCTGCGCCCGTCACGGCTTAAGAACCCTACTTGCCCCCACGTAGTGTGACCCAAGTTCCGTCCCATCATAAAATAGAGAGGAAGAAAACGTGAGAGGAGGAGTTCGTCGACTGGCATAGTAGGGCATGTCTGATTGTCTGCCTGTGCGCACAAATCCTCAAGCGTTCTACACCCCCGCGGCTAAGATGGAAAATACCGTCAGTGTCGAGCTAATTAAGCCTAGCGTGTTTTGTTTTGTGGTGATCTTTTTTTATTTTGCGTGTGCGCCTGCTGGGCGTGTGAGGCAGTTGTATTGTCCTTCCTTCGCGGGCTCTTGAGTTTTTCCTTAATGGCTGTGGGTAACGTTGTCCGTTTTTTGTTTTTTTTTTCCTTCGAAAGGAACCTTAACTGCCGTAAAGCGTGTGGGTGCTTCGTGGAAGCGAGAGAAGGACTGTGAAACACTTGGCGGTAGTACAGCATTGTGCTTTTGCCATTTGAAAAGCGGCTATGAGCAACCCCATCTCTACCGGAAATACCAGCCGGAGCTCAAGGTCCCTGTAAAAAAAAAAACTCTCCTCCTTCTGCCGACAAGTGGCGCTTACTCATAGTGCCGCCCGCGCTCACGCTACTTGTAGCTTTTTTTGTTCCATTTGTTCGGTTATATGTCTTTGTACGTTAACTATCGTCGCCCTTAAAGAACTTCTCATACTCAAAATACACAGAAACAAAGCAGACGCACGCAATCGTGCTTGTATGAGAAGCCCTTGGGGGTCTCCCCCCCCTCCTCTTTCCACAACACAACTTATTCCTGCACGTGGACCTCGTGTTGGAGAGACTTACTCACCTGTGCAGCGCACTCACACCTAGGATAATGGTTAATTGTATCTCCCTGTATGCCTGACGGGCGTATTAGGGTATGCACCTTATCCAGCGAGTTTCGTACTACTGCCCTTGTGTGCCACCAAAGAGCAAAGCAGTCATGTATAACTCATTGGTTTTTTTTCTGCTTCTGTCGACACTGTTCACCTACAAGGACGAAAGACAAATCCACATGCTGCCGTGCGTTTTGTGGGGGTGGAGCATGTGTTCATTGCCTTTCCTCTGTTTGGGCGAAGGAAATACAAATGGAGACGATGCCCATCATCTGGTGGATACTGTGGAAGTGGGCAACACGCATGTCAGCATTCATTTTCACGGGCAGCAGTCATGTGTACAATAATCACGTTACTTCTATCCTGGCTCTCTAATTGTCATTTGTCCCCAACACACCTTCATGTAAGTAGTTTCCATAGTTGACGTTAAAATTATTGTAGTTCTCACCAGACACTTTCTGTTTTCTTTATTACTATTATTCTTATTTTGCGTGTGGGTGCATTTGTGTACTTTATCTGACAATTTGCTGATATCCTGTGGTATAGCCCTTTTCTCACTCTTACCCACCAAACACGTACACAGACACACACACACACCCAGCGCCCTACTGTGTTCCATTATTTATTTATATTTTCAACCAAAGCATTCGCCTCACTATTCTACATCTCGCACGGCGGTGCTTACGGCTCTTTATATATATATATATCTTTCTATCCATACTTGTTGCGGGCTGAGCGGTGTTCTCTTTCACCCCCTCCCCCTCTCCGTTGTCCTTGTATCCCCCTCTGACTCTTTTTATCTAGCGGCCTGTTTACTCTCTCTCTCCCTAGCGCGTGGACATCGTCGTCACTGCCGCAAAAAAAAAGGAAAGCGTGACACACAGTCACCCCGAGAGAGCTCCCCCTTCCACACTTCTCTTTCGTGGCTTAGCGAAAGGACCATTATGAGCGGAGGCGAGTACTTTGGCTGCTACATGGTCGACGAGGAAGAATATGTGTCGTGGATCACGTGGTTCTGTGCGCTGAAGGGCAATGAGTTCTTCTGCATGGTGGACCGCGAGTTCATCGTCGACGACTTCAACCTGACCGGACTCTCGAGCATGGTGTCCTTTTACCATTACGCATTAGAGCTCATCCTGGACACGGAGTCGTTCGACGGCGATAAGCTGACGGAGGACCAGAAGCGGCTCGTGGAGAGCTCTGCTGAGACGCTCTACGGCCTCATCCACGCTAGGTTTATCACAACCAGCAGGGGACTGAAGCTGATGGAGGAGAAGTTCCTCGGCGGGGAGTTTGGTGGCTGCCCCCGTGTCTTCTGCGGCGGGCAGCCGGTGCTCCCCGTTGGACAGAGCGACGTCATTCGGGAGAGCAGCGTGAAGCTCTTCTGTCCCAAGTGCGAGGACATCTACTACCCCCGCTCCTCCCGTCACAAGACGCTCGATGGCGCCTTTTGGGGCACTACCTTTCCCCACCTCCTCCTCATGCAGCTGCGCTCCAGCGGCAACGTCATCTCCAAGTCGACGCAGCATTACATCCCCCGCATCTACGGCTTCCGCATCAACAAGGGCGGCGCCGAGGGTGGGAGGAAGGACTCCGTTGCCCAGGAAGAGGAGGTGCGCGCGGCGCAGGTGGCGGCGAATAACGAGGTAATTCTGAAGGTGCTCGCAGCCTCCAAGGCGGCGGTAGAGGAGGATGCCAAGGGCCCGGTGAATAACAGCGGTGGCGCTCCTGCCCCGAACTCTAGCGACCGGCCTGCACCAGGCGCAAAGGAGGCCACCGCCACCGAGAACATTTAGTCTAGGGAGCGGAGACCTGGAAGAGGGGTGCGTGGCTTCACGCACGCAAATGACGCATCCGCTGATCATGGCGGATAGGTAAGGCACACACGCATAAAGGAGCAGTAGGAGAAGGGTGCAACGTGAAAGACCACGCATGTCGGCTCACAAGCTGGCGGGTTCCTTTGTTCTTTCTTCATTTTTGTTTTCGCTGTCATTGCCTGTGGGCAGTGACAGCGAAAACAGATCAGAAGAGTGGTTTCCTTTACCGAGGGAAGGTACACGCACGGTGGGCAAGTGTGTGTCATCAGTCTCTTTCAACGTACTGTCGTTTTGATACACACCTGTCCGCTTGTGAAAATCCCCACAGCAACGCTGACAGTCCATAATAGGATTCTTGCAAATACAAGAGGAAGCCCATTCACATTCCTATTTAAAACCAGGTTGGTTCTATTATCCTGTCCAGCTGGATCTGACATGCCTCCCGAAAACGGGACTTCCTGTGCATCTACTTCGGTTCTCATCAACACACTCCTATACCTGTATATGCGTCTCTGTCTCTCCCACGTCTCCACTCACCCCGCTCTTTCTCTTCAGAGTGGTGTGTAGATTGGGAGTTTTTGCGGATGTCGTCCTTGATTAGCACTGTCGGGGGAGTGCGTCTTGTACACTTCCATGTGTTTCTATCCTTGATCCCTGCTTTGTTTCTATATTCTCTTCCTTTCAGTTTCTCTCTGTGGTGATGCGACGGGCGGATATGCCCCAGGTTCTGGACGTCTGATCACTGGAGCTCTTGAAGCGGCTCCTGTATTTCACCTCCGAGCTTTCATCGTCGTTATGCACTCAGGCAAAAGGCAAGAGAAAAAAAAACGAGAATGACTCCCATACAACCGTTGTGGATGTCCGTTCATTCTTTTTTTTTGTTATTCCCCCCTTTCCAACGCAGAGGTGTCACGTGCACAAGGCTGAGCATCCAAAACAGATCTATACATCTGCCATACCGACACCGCAATAACGATTGCCCTCCGCATTTTCCTTTTGTCCTTCCTACTATCACCTGTAACTCCCCCCCCCTCGTCCTACCTGCCCCTTTCTCTACAATCACTCCTCATCACTACATTGTGCCACTACCGTTGCTGTTGTCGTTGTTGTTTCATTTGAAAAGAAATCCCAAAGCACATGCACAATATATATATATATGCATTATATATTTGAACGTACAGCAGGGCATTCAGAATCCCACTGCAGCATGTGGCCTCTCCCCACGAAAAAAGCACGAATATGCGCCATGTTGCTCGCAAACGATGCGGCCCCCAAACTCGGGAGAAGTGACAAAAAACCCTCCACACAGATACAGTGTGTCTTGCAATGGAGATACATCACCTCAACACTTTTCCATGACGATGTCCACGGTACACATCGCTAAGAACCCCATGGCTATTTTGGCAGCCGCGCTTCGCTTGAAGGAAGCCTGTGCTACATGTGCGCATCTGGTGTTGCTTGCCTATGAAATATGAAGAAAATATATTTAACGTTCCGAACTGCTTCTCTCTCCGCATCTGTTTTTTTGTTTGTCCCGGTCATACCCGTAAAGTCGCAGAGAGAAACTACACCCCTGTCTCTACTTCCTGTAAGTAAGTACATACCCTGGACATACCTGTGGCAAACTACGGCCATTCATCCATCGTAGTAAGGGCGGAGCTATCGCAAAACAATGGAGGGGGCAAGCAACAGCGTGACCTCCCGCGGACGGGGCGGTGGCCGTGGCGTGGGTCGCGGCCGCGGTGGCCGCGGTGGCGGTGGTGGTTTCGGACGCGGTCGTGGCGGTGGCGGCCGGGGGGGCGCATTCCGCGGTAGGGGTGGCCGCGGACGTGGGAGGGGCGGTGCCGATGGCGGCGGCCCGCACGCTCGCCACAAGCCCCGTGGCGGAAAGAAGCGCTTCCGCGATGGCGAAAGCACGCAGCATGAGGACGGCGCCACTGACGAGGACCTGGAAAAGCGCCGCGCCGCCGAGGCGTATTTCGGCGTCAGCAGCCAGTCCGGCAGTGGCGAGAATGGTGCGGGCAAAAAGTCCAAGAAGGAAGGCTCCGACAAGAAGACGGTCTCGGCCTTTACGACTCTTCGGAGGTCGTTTGTTGACGCCGCGGCGGTGGCGGAGTTTGTGCGCAACAACCACGAGAACATGAAGGAGAAGGGTAGTTTCTTCTCAGACGCCAAGACGACGAATATGTTCATGCAGGCTGTCAGCAACCAACCGGAGGAGCTCTACGAGGCGCTGATGGGTAGCCACAAGCCGGTTGTGCTGGCGATCCTGGAGCGCTTGCTGTCCCTCTTCTCCGTGGGCAAGGTGCCAATGACGCCTGCCGTCCACGAGTTTATTATCCGCTGTGAGCAGCATGGTGTGCGCGGGGAGGATTGGAGCGCTAGTGGTGTAGTGCCTCTTGGCGAGAATGCGGAGCCGTCGCTGCTGACGGCGCGAGAGCTGATCAAGCGCCTCATCGCACTTGATCCCGTGTCACGGCTGCAGCGTCAGATTGAGATGGCCGCCGATGTCCGCGACCTCGCGCGCTGCGTCAAGCGCTTCGAGTCGCTTCAGGACAAGGTCGACGCGAGCGACAACGAGGACGAAAAGGCGAGCAAGGACCTTGACTACGCGCACCGGTGTCAGGTGATTGGTAAAGTTGTCTCAAAGGCTAGGCGTCTCTTGTCAGTTGAGGAGACGGGCACTGCGGGTGCTGACAAGGATGACCGCGTTGAAGAGGAGGAGGCGGGGACGGCGTCGGCGGCGGCCGCGGACGTTGAGGAGGTTCCCGCCAAGAAGGAGGCTGCTGCTGCAGCTGTTGTCGAGATGAGCGAGGAGGACAAGGCACTTGTGCGGGATGAGATTGCGCACACTGTGCTGCAGCTGCTCGTCCGCGTTCTGGAGATGCGCCCCCCTGGGAGCCTGTCAAGCCCCATCACAAAGATGGTGCGCTTTGCGGAGTGGGCCCTTCCCCATTCTCTAATTTCGCAGGCCGACCACGACACCGTCCTCGGTCTGACTGACCAGACAACAGAGGACCTGGAGGCTCAGGCAGCGCAGTTGGAGACGGTGATGAAGCTGAAAGCAATTGCTCCCAACGACGACGAGGAGCTGCGTAGCACCGTGGACCACCTCTGGACTGAGGGAGAGGAGCGCCACCTGGAGCCGTGTAGCGTGGACGTTCTTTCTGCCCTGGCGGTGGCCGCCTCCCCCGACACAATCGCCGATGACGTCAAGAAGGTTGTCTTTGACCGCCTGGTTGCGACGCAGCAGTACTTCTCCAAGAAGGGCACCCCTATCCACATGCCGCGGCGGTCGATGCGGTTTCTCAACGAGGTCCGCAACAAGGAGCGGAGCGCCGCGATCACAAAGATGCAGAAGGAGGAGGGGGCGCAGGAGGAGAAGGAGAAGGAGTGAGGGGCGGGGGTGGGGGACATGAGCAGGAGTCTCGAGTAGGGCCTCGTATTCAAGGTCAGGCGTTTTGTTTCATGAAGGAGCTGTGGGTGAAGTGAGCCTAGGCAGGCTGGCGTCCGCCCCGAGCCATTCTGTTCAGCTACTGCCCTCATATTTTGCCGTACCGTTTCATCTAATCCCCACTCTGCCGCTGTGTATCCCCACCTTACACCCTTCCTGTAGGCTTCTCTGCCTTTAAATTATTTGTTCTCTCTCCCCCCCCCCCAGACGGTCTCTGCCCTTGTCATTTAATATTGTGAACCAACGGTTAAGCGGCGCATGTGCGTGCACGAATAACACATAAAATAAAGCTAAAGCGAAGCAGGTCCTTACACGACAACACAATGAGCCACTCTTGCACACTAGCGTTCGTTCTGGTGTGCTGTTCTGGAGCATACAGATGGGCGCTTCTTGTACTCCCCACTTGGCGTCGGAAAGTGCGTGGCGGTTACTGTTAGACACAGTGTCTC
>AUXJ01002758.1:0-14409 GCA_000482205.1 Herpetomonas muscarum
GTAATGAGCAAGGGCAACGTGACCCTCTGCCCTATCATTTTTCCCACCTAGTACTTTTTTTGGGGGGAGTGACGCTTCTGCTACGAGTGCGTATCTTGTCCTTTTGCGGCGAGTAGCGACTACCCCCTCCTCGTCCTCTTCAAAAAAAAAGAAACAGATGTCAAATACGGAGAGAAAGGGGAGAGGGGCGGAGAATCAGGAACAGGGGGATGGTGGGGTAAGTTTAGGTGAGAGAAGGCAGTCCATATTCGTCGCAAAGAGTGCGGCCAATATAAACGTAAATGCCTCTTTTCCGCCATGTAAGTGATGTGCAAAGTAAAACAAAAAGGAAACCGAGAGAGAATCGGAACGCTCAGAAAGGTGAAAGAAGTAGGAGGGACAACGGGTGGCAGGTAGGGTCGAAGGAGTGCTTTGAAGTGCACAGAAAATCCGTTTCACACATACACACAGACACTCCAAAGAGATTAAAGAGGTGTGGGGGCGAGAAGAGGAAATACAGAGGGATAGAGAGAAAGAGGGAGAAATCGTTTCACCCTTCTGTTCCGCCACCGGCGTCCCCTGAGAAATAAAAAAAACTGACGGGATGGAAAGCTGTTTAAAGGTAAAAAGAGCAGGAGAAGATCATCACAGGAGAGAGAAGAGAGCGGGAAACCCGATCGTATGTATATTCACCAGAAACCAAAAGAAAAAACACTATCTTGGGGGAGACACGAGGAGGGGAGGGGGAGGGGGACAAAGAAAAAAAACAAGTGGAGCAAACAAAAAACAGTTGCTATTCAGACATATCAAGAACGAAAACCACCCAATTACAGAAAGGTAGAGAACACGACGAAGAACGTCTTTTCAGTTCGCTGATATTTTTTTTTGATAGGGGCAAGTGTAAGGGCAGCAAGCAGACGTTTCACCGATAAAGTATATAAATAGATGGTGTATAGATCAGTTAGGTCTATACAAGAAAGGAAAGAACAAAAATATGCTTGCTGCGACGCCCCGTCCTTGTGTGGGGTTCCGACGAACCACGACAGCACCGAGAGGTGGGAGAATGGGGGTATACACACGGATACACACACACAAGGGGCTTTTTTCCCACCCCATCTCTCTCTGTCTCACCCGTCGTCGTTGCGAAAGAGGAGCGTTTTGAGGTAGCGGAAGTCATTCCGGGCGTTGAGGCGGGAGTGGGCGTCGTAGTTCCCGCAGCACACCTGCCCAATGCGCTCGGCCGCCCACACGGACGACTGGAACGTGTAGAGACGGAGGCGGTAGAAGGCCTCGAAGAAGTGCTTCACGTCTACGGCGCAGTAGCTCAGCAGCAGCGGGTCGAGCGGCCGCTGCCCCCACCGCTCGCAGCGCCCGCCGGCGCGCGTGTCGAAGAAGCGGCGGCCCTCCGACTTTGTCGCGCGCTCATTGTCGCGGAAGAGGCCGAGGCGCGCGAAGGCGTCCTCCATCCCGAGAAGGTACTTGGCGTTGTACCCGGAGAGCATGAGTCCCGCCCCGACCTGCAGGTCGCACACGCCCGAGAGGAGGACGCCGTACTGGAAGTAGAGCGTCCCGCAGTCGGCGCGGCAGTCGTACATGAGCTTGAGGATCTGCGGTGACTCGAGCAGCTGCGTGAACGCGGTGCGGCTGTCCTGGTGCAGCACCTCCGGCGGCAGCTCCACCATGTCAATAATGAACACGGCCGTCGTCGTCGCGAGGGTGATGATGCAGAGCCGGCCGTCGCTCCCGAGTGCGATGCCCTCGAGGTCGAGGGCAATTGTCAGTGAGAAGTCCTCCTTGTCGGCAAACGTCGACGGCACCGGCGACGCGGCGCCAGGGCCGAACACCGGACTCTCATGCGCCCCACTCGTGTCGCTCCCATTCCCTGTGCTGCCCCCACTCGCTCCCATGCTAGCACCAGCAGCACCTCCGGTGTTGTTATTGTTGTTGCTGCTGCTGCACCCGGCAATCTCGTAAAAGGCCTCGCCGCTGGCCCGGCTGTAGTACTGGCTGCCCTCGCCGAGGAGGTAGCGGTGTGGTGGGGCGTTCTGTGCCTCCGCGCGCCGGAGGAGGCCCGCGCAGACGGCGTCAAAGTCCCGGAACGCCTCCAGCGTGTCAACCAGCACGACACTCTCCGGCGTGGGGATGCGGGCACCTGTCACGACGTTCACCAAGTGAGACGGTCCGGCATAGCGCGTCTCGCGCGGCAGCGGCGAGCCGTACGGCGGCGACGGGGTTGACCCCGTCGGGGAGATGGGGCGCGGGGGCTGTTGCGGCAGGTGATGCTGTTGGTGGTGTAGCCGGGGCCGGGCCGTGTGTGGCTGCGCCGACTCCTCCTCCATGCCCAGCGGCACCGGTGGGGACATGGCCATAGAGGTGTTTGTCGGCGAGGAGGCAAGTGGAAGGTCAACGCCGCCGAAGCCGCTACCGCCCGTTGGGGAGCCGGACATGGACGGTGCGGAGGGGGTCACGGAAGAAAAGGCCTCGTCCGCATCCCCGCCCACGGGGAAGGGCGCATGCACGGCGGCGGCGGAGCGGTGGCCGGCACCTGACGCGCCAGAACCAGTCGTGGAGGGGCGGAGGTGGCTGTGTTGTTGCTGTTGCTGGCGACCACCAAAGGACAGCCCATCGGCGGCGACGCCGCTGCCGGAAAACGGCACCGGTGAAGTGGGTGCGCCGTCGCGACCGAGCGGCAGGTACGAGCTGGGGCCGTAGCTGCCGCCGCTGCCGTCAAAGTGCGGCGCCACGCGCGGATGCGCTGCGTGGGGGTCAAAGAAGGAGGTCGGGGAGATGAGTCGCGACGGCGGCGTGCTCCCTGGGGCGGCCATTGGGACCTGCCGAGGGGACTGCCGCTGCTGCTGTGGGTAGAAGGGCGGCGCGTCGCGGGACAGCTTCCGCGGCGACATGCCCTCGCCGTAGATGTGGGGGTGGCCGTGCGCCGCTGCGGCCACTGAGGGACCGAGGGCGCCGTAGGACGACGGCGGGGGGGCGCTGGGGGAAAAGTCAACGGACGGCGGTGGTGCAACGGCCTCCTTCGCGCCGCGCGGGTGCGCCCCGCCGGCGCTGTTACTGCTCGTCACGGAGAGGGATGGGTAGCGCGAGCCGCCGCCGGCCGTACCGCAACGGTGGCTGTCCATCGACGGCGGGCCGGCCGAGTCGAGGAGCCCCGGGAACGCGGCGGAGATGGCCGGGGAGTTTGTGGCGGACGGGGCGGGGGTGCCGGCCCAGCGCGCGTCGCTGCTGCTGAGGGGGTCCTCCACAGGCGCGGGCGTGTGGCGGGACGCATAGTGCCCATTGGCCCGCACGGGGCCGGAGGAGGCGCGGTGCGCGGCGCTGGCGGCGTCAGAGGCGAACTGCCACCGACCATCGCTGCTGCTGCTGGTGGAGGCGGCCGTGGCGCCGCTGCCGAAGTTGCGGCCCTGTGCACCGTAGAGCGCGCTACAGTCCCCCGCAGCACCCCCTCCGCTATGGGAGTGGTGCGGCATCGCGCTTGACCCTACCTGGCCGAACAGCCGCTCCCTCCCCTCATAGGCGTTGGGTATGTCTGTCGCGGATGCGCGCGCCCCGTCGCACTGACGCAGCGCGGGGATGCCGTCAACGCGGTCCTCCTCCACCGCGAGGCCGATCGGGGTGGGAGCTACGACGGTGCGCGAGGGCTCCATCGGCGAATTGGGCCGGTGGTAAATGCGAAAATAATAAAGGGGTAGGGAAAGTTGTGGGTGTGCAACGTCAGGCAAACGTGTGCTCACGTGTGCACAACAGGACGGATCACGTTCCTGTCTCTCTCTCTCTCTGTATATATAGAGAGAGATAAACAAGAGAGAGAGAGAGAGTAAAAGAAAAAAAAGACACACAGAAAGTGAAAGAGAGTAAAGCAGCGACGAACGAAAGCAAAATAACGTTCACACCTTTTTTCTTCTTCCCTCCTTTCTTTGCTGTCAGGAAAGAGAAAAAGTGACGATAGAAAGAAAAAATGAAGAATAATTAATTCGTGATTAAAGAGTGGGGAAAAAACGGAAGCAAAGATTCGATGATACGTATACCAAGAAGGAAAGTAAAACAGGAAAGGGGATGGGTAAGGGTGGTCGAGGGAGGGGGAAGACAAGTAGGAAAACAAAAACAAAAGAGTGGAAGACAACAACGCAGCAAATTGGACCCTGTGGGCCTAAAAGTCGAACAGTGAGAGGACGTGAAGCACCAAAAGAGGGAGAATCAATATATATATAAAAGGAGAAAAAAGAACAGGGCAACTAGGGAGGTGTTTGCGTGTAGAAACGGAGAGAAAAGGAAAGGAGAAAAGAAAATGTCCAATCCAATACCGTACCCAGGAGGGTGGAGGGTGGAAAGAGGAGGGGGGGGGGTTCTCCGCTAGAGCCTGCTCTTCCTTTTTACTCGCTGTACCAAAAAATCACTAGGGGCCGAGGCACACACGAACACGCAGAGAATACAAAGTAGGGACGGGTGATGGGGACTGAGTGGGTAGGGCTATACCTAAAGTCAGACACGTCGTTCGCACGAGAAGGCCAAAATGAAAAATGAAACAATCAAAAACAGACAGACACAAGGAAAACCCCAACAAGAAGAAGCAAAAGAAATATGGAAAAAACGAGATCCGGAGGCTACGTATCGTTTTCTTCGGTATCTGTGTACACTCGTACGCTCTCTTCACACTACGGATATTCTTTTTTTTTCTAAGCTCACAAGAAGGATGATGTAGAGAGAGTGAGGGGGAGGGAGGGGGGAGGGGAGAAAAGGGCGGAAAAATGATAGAGTATGAGTGTGGTAGAAGGAGCAACGCAAAATGCACAAAGTACTTTTAAAGAGTGTTTGACCGTAGAGAGAGGAACACGCACACACAGAAGGGAACAAAACGAGAAGGGGAAGAATCAAAATATATAAATATATGTTTATATGGTTGTACCCGTACGTAAACAGTGTTTTCTTTATAACAAGAGAAGGGGAATGAAAAGAAAGGAACACACACTAGAACAAATGAGGGAAAAAAAGAGGAAAGGTGGAGAGGAGCAAAGAAACCCAGTGCGAAATGAATGAACAGAAAAAGAGTTGCTAAAAGAAATGAGAGCTAACTACAAGGAAAACGAAAAACCCTTGTTTCTCTTCCTCTTCACCACAAGTGAATTTTTTCTTCCCCGTGCGTGTGTGTTGTGACGGTGTGAAGATGCCCAAAGAGGAGACGTTGTCAATGTGGGTATCCTTGTGCGTCCTCCGTAGTGCAAGAAGTCGGTGTATCGGATACGAATGGAGGAACAGGGAATGGGGCTGAACGTGTGTTTGAGGGTGCGATAAACAGATTTTTTTAAAGACTGGTACACACACTTCAAATGGTTCGTCTTTCCCTCACTCTGCTTGTCTCCCCTTTTCGTACGCCTGCCTCTTCTTTTTTTTTGATTGCTGAGAAGGGCCAACGACCGTCTTTTTTTTCTTCCGGATGCGAAGAAGACAGGACGGTTCTTGTCCGCTTGTAATGTGCACGCTCGTAGTAAACGGAATCCAGAAGGCAATGAAAATACAAGGTAGGAAAAATGTAGAAATGAGAAGATGGGGAAGAGAGAAGATAAAGGGGGGGGGGGGACGAATTAGTCTTAACGACTTTTTGATTCTTGTCTTTCCTTTCTTTTTCGTTTACGTTTGCGTGTCAACAAGCGTAGAGAATAAAAGAGGGGGTCACAACACACAACGAAGGAATCAAAACTAATATAAGAGGTTTAGACGCAGAAGAAGAAAAGAAAAAAGGGTGGTAAGGAAAGGGCGCTGTGCTGAAGTGAAGCGAAAAGAACTGGGCAAATATAACAGAAGAGAAAGGATAGTACGGGAGGGGCAGAAACAGTAACGAGACAGGAGCAAAATGCCCCCAGACTACCCTTTTATGTGCCCTTTTTTTGAGGGAGTTCGCGTTTTCTTTCCTTGTGCCTTCTCTTCAGAGGAGGAGAAGAGTGAGATGAAAATATGACTAATGGTAGTTTCTTTCGTCCGTTGGCGCTTGCATAGCTCAAGTGATGTACGTGTTGGCTACGAACTTTGTTTAAGCGTCTTGGCTCCTTGTTTCCCGCCACACCTCTCTCTCCCTCTGTAGATGAGTCGACTGCGTGCAAAGAACCGTTTTGCCTCCAACGTTTCTCGCTTCTGTGTTCGCACTGAGAGAACCGAGAGCAGACAAGCAGAAGAGCAAAAATTCGTTTCGAGACACACAGGACTTCTTCGTTTTGATTTGAAGATGCGGAATGTCAGGCGGGATTTCTTGTAGATGACGGAGAGGAGGGGGTGGGCTTCGGGTTGAGATAGAGAAAAAAGGGGTTCAGCAACGGGATGGTATATTACAAAAATACTGATAAAAGAAACAATATTCCCTAAAACGCGATCTTTCCCGGAGTTCCGCTAATGGGTCTACCGTAGGCTGGAAAGTTGCACGGGGGTGTGTCTACGACGAAGGCCACGCCGGGAAAGAAGGGATTCCTATACACCACAGCTGCAGCAGCGGGTTTGACGTGAAATCAGAGAGAACAGCGAAGGAACAGCGGAGTGAAAGTGGGAAATAGTATCATATATATTGAGGACAATAATTAGGATGATTGCGCGTCATTCGTGTTGATGGTGTGACAGTTAGCGTCTCACATACGTACATGTATCGCGCCCCAAAAATAGAGATTCACGGAGGCGCGTTCAAACACATGTGTACCCGCACAGCTAGAATCGTGTACTTAATATCGTGAGATGACCACCCATTGAAGCACAATGGTACCCGATGCCTCAATGTCTAGTGATTCTGAGAAACGAACTGACCAGTATGTATTTTTCTTTGTATATATGTTGCATCGTGTCGAGTGGTTAGTCTTCTTGCATTCATTTTTTTTGTTTACAAGGTGTTTCTGTGCTGAACGGAAATAGTGTTAGGGCGCCCAAACATGTCCCAGCGTCTTGCGGCACCTCCGTTGTCAAGCGAACAGTTACCCCTTTGCATCCCCGAGATAGCAGCCATTGGAGGAGGACGAGGTACAATAGTGCTTTGAGTTAGTTGTGTCTGCGTGTGTCAACGTCACTCGCCCCCCCCCCCTCTTCCCTACATACACACACTAGCGTACAAGAGAGAGGGAGACAGAGCACTTCCCCTTGAGCAAAGCAGCCACGCCCCGGCCATCCTCGACGGCAGTCCCGTCCACAGCTGCCACCCGCCAGCCAGTGAAGGAGCTGCCATCGTCGTCGTCGTCGCGGGCATGCGCCGCCTCAGCGAAAGGGGCAGGACCGCTATCCGTGCCGCCGCCGTTGTCCGGGACCCATGAGTCCACCCGCGTGATGCGGGCCGTCGCGGCGTCCAGCACAAACCCCAGCGGGCACTCCACACGGGGCCTGGTGAGATGCAGGACGACAGTGTCGTGCATCCCACTACTGCTGCTGGGGTATAATCCCTCCACCTCCCCGTCTGCGTCCGCCTCTCCACTGGCAGCGGACCACCCCAAGGGTGACGACGACGGGGAAGATGTGGGAATTTGCGGGGGCGACACGGAGGCGGAGCTGGCGTCAGTCTTTCGCTGCTGCATATCGGCGATGGCGTTGATGAACAGATGGTTCGCCAACGCCCTCCCGACTGTGACTTCCATCCGCGAGACTACCTGCCGCGCGGCCCTCCGCTGCAAAGCCGCTGCCGATGCTGCCGTCCCCGCGCGTGGGTACAGGCCCTCCGAGTCCCTTGGCAAGGACGGGAACTCTGTCAACAGCGCCCGTGCAATTTCAACTGCCCACGGCCGCCCGTCGGTGCGCTTCGCCAGCTCCGACGACGGCTCCAAACGCGCCAGGCGCACCATGGAGTCGCGGTAGGCATTCAGACGTGCATCTTTTTTCGAGCTCTTCTGCGACCGGGCCTGTGAAATGGGGCCCTCCAGCTGCTGCACCACAGCGTCGCGGAAGGCGCGCATCACGTTGGAGACGACGTACAGCCGCAGCACCATGTACTCGTGCACGCGGGACAGGTCCACCGGCTGACCGTCGAGGATGAGGCTGGCACGGCGATAAGTAGGCGGTGCAGCCTGCCGTGCCGCCACCGTCGCATACGCCGCCTCAGCACCGGCAGGAGCGTCCTCTGACGCTTCCATTGCCGCCAGAGGAGCATCCGCAACAGCAGTAGCCACACCGCTCTCGTCCGTGTACGGGTCTGCAGCACGCTCCGCTCCACTTTCCCCCTCTGCGTAAAAGAGGTTACGGTGATGTGAGAAGAGGTAGACCATCTCCTGCAGCTGCCAGAGCGGCATCCATAGGAGAGAGGGGTGCAACACGTGAGCATGGACGACGCCGAGGGTGGACTGTACGTGCCGCTGACGAACGTGCTCCACCGCCACGAGCGACCGCGCCCGCGTCTCGCCGGTGAAGAAGTGCAGCACGCCGGTGGATCGCAGGTGCCACAGTTGCTTCGCGGTGCTCTGACCCAGGGCGTGCAGCACTTCCATCACGTACGCCTCAGCTACCGACGCCGACACTGGGGGTGGTAAAGAGAAGACGGGCAACCGCGCGCAATCTGCCGCCGCTGTAGCGTCGTCCTGTGCGTCTCGCGCCCACAGCGACACCTCCACAACGTGCGCCGTGAGGAAGAAGGCCACCTCCAGAGCAACGCCCAGTGTGGTGCCGCAAACAGCACGATCCGCCTCCCCCTTGCCATGACGGCCACTCTCCACACGGCTGGGGTCAAGAATGTGCGACGAGCTCTTCAGCAGCAGAAACACATCAACGAAGGACCGAACAAGCGCGTCGTGCAGACCAACAGGACCGCGCGTAAAGCCCTGTGAGCAGAGGTAGTGCCGCCGACAGAGGGAGTTATAGCCGTTCCGGATCATGTCCAGGAAGCCCAGGGACAGCCGCTTCGAAGAGGAACGTTGGTTTGAATGAGTCCCTTGGTGGGACGGGGCCGCACCACCAAAAGACGATCCTGTCCGAGAAGGACCGTCACCGAGCTCTGACTGGACAAGGCGGCGGAAGGTCCGCTGTACCAAACCGGCACAAGCCACTCGCGTCGCGTCGCAGTCGGAGAGGATAGCCAGCCAACGCTGCTGCTCCCCCGGTGTCGTGGCAAGCGCGCGCTTGCCCGGCTCGAAGGCCGCCGCCGCGGCGCTCGCCGGCGTCGGCGTTGATGACGCCAACTGGCCGGCGAACAGGGAAGCGGGCAGCCCCCACTCCATCCCCAGCGCGCGTGACGCCGCAAGGGTCACCTTCCCCTCGACGTTGAGGCACAGCCGGACAGCGACGGCGTGGGTAATCATCCACTGACGCGTTGGTCCGGGATCGCCACCCTCAGCCCCCACCTGCGGTGCACACTTGAAGTCTGCAACACCGGAAATGAGGGACTGCACAGCACGTAGCAGCGCCTCCGCCCGCGACGGGCGGTCCAGCCAGAAGCGATAGAAATCACGGACCGCATCTCCGGCAGGATGAGCACCATCGTCGCCGCTACTGCCGCTTCCCCGGTCAGCGTCCGACGACATCGCCTCCGTCAGGTCGGCGAGGTCCAGATTCAGGGAGGAGTGAATCGTGCGGTGGTTCACAATATACTCTTTGGCACTGCTGCGGTGCCTCGAGGAGGGCAGCAGTTGCCCCTGCCAGAGGCCCTCCAACAACTTCAGCGCGTCAAGAAGAGCCGGGGCCATCACACGACCGTCCCGCTCGTCACTTGGTGTGCCTAGCGCACGGACCACCACGTTTGTCAACCAGCATAGGTGAAACAGCACCCACTGCTGATGCGCGTGAGCCGCTTGACGACTCTGTGGCGACTTTTGGCTGCGTGGTCGGAGAAGCTGCTCGGAACTTGCCATGGCCTCTTTGAGATCCCGCCCCGTCTGTGGCGGATTCCAACGCGGCTGGAACTGACGTGTTGGTACTTGAACGTCAACACCGTCGCAGCCGAAGGAGGAAATCTGTTTGTCAAGCCACTCGGACGCCAGCGCGTCGAGCTTTGCGCTGGACTCTGAATCCACAAGGCGACCCAAAGGCCGCCGCAAGTGAAACACGTTCTGCACAAGCAGAGCAGTCGCGCCAGGGGGAAGCACCCTTTCTCCTACCAGCCCACCACTCTGTGCTGCATCGCTGCTTGCGGTGGGCGACTGTGTCGCCGTAGGCAACGAGCTGTAGTCCACAAAGGCCTGCACCAAGGACTCCAGTTGCCCTGTGATTAGGGACGTTGTGGTGATCTTTTCACGGTGTGCAGCGCTCGGCTTTCGCAGCGCCATGGTACATGCCTGCCGAACTACCATTGCCACGGCGGCCACGACAAAGGAGGGGTTGTCTTCCAAATATGCTGCATAGTGTTCAGTGGGACTAACCACACGATCCCCTGGGGCAGGGCGAGGGAGAACACCGTCCAGTCTTCTTGCAGCCTGGATGAGGAGGACCGTCTGATCCGCGGCAGCGCCGCTGTTGCTTTCCCCGGCGCTGCTTCCGCTGACTTTGCCAAGCTCCGCAGCTAGGGAGAGAACCTGTTGCGCAGGAGAGCCTTGAATCCCTACCACCGTCACCAGCGCGTCTGCGATGGCAGTGGCCAGTTCCTCCTTGTAGCTGCTGCGGGGGTGCTTCTTTTTACCGCTGGACTGCGACCGTGTCGCCGCTGCTGGTGCTGCCGTCGTTGTCCTCAGACGTTCCTCAACTGAGCCAACCTCCAGATCTCTACCAGTGTTGTGGTTTTGAGCCTCCTTCCCGGACAGCACGCGCGCGAAATCGTGCGTTTT
This sequence comes from Herpetomonas muscarum, assembly GCA_000482205.1. Taxonomy (NCBI): domain Eukaryota; phylum Euglenozoa; class Kinetoplastea; order Trypanosomatida; family Trypanosomatidae; genus Herpetomonas; species Herpetomonas muscarum. Next base: position 10,701 of record AUXJ01002758.1, read on the forward strand.
TTCAACCTCGAAGCCGAGAATATCTTGTACAAGAGAAGCCTTGCTCTCTGTGACTGGCGGGGGCGGCTGTTGTGCGGCTGTCCTTTTCTGCCGGCGGCACAGCGAGAGCGCAGGCACAGCCGCATGCCCTGTGGCGATCGACGCCCAACTCACCGCTCTACAGCGCATTAGTGAAGTGAGAGCGAACAAAGTGTTATTTGAGCCTGTGGGAACAAACGTGAGGGTGGCCCGCAGCCGCACACACGCAGAAAAAAAAGAGATTTAGTTAAATGGGATAAGGTGATAGTGTGTGTGTGAGAGAGAGGGGGGTCATCGTTTCGGAGAACGTCACCGCACCGAAGGAATGAAAATGCACATCTATATATTAGACACTCCACAATAGCGTCGTGAATGGATACGACTAGTCCAGGAGCTATACACTGTCATCTTCTTCAAACGGGCAGCAAAACGTCCGTGAATTGTGCGCTTGGGGTATTATTATCTTTCTCTTCGTTGTCTTCATTTGATGTACGGTACGGTACTGTATAGCTGTGTATCTATCGGACGAGCCAGGAGGGCCCAACGCTAATGACGTGAAAAAGCCATGCAGGTAAAAAAAAGAAGGAAAACAGGCGGTACGCGTTACCCCGTGGCATCTAGTGAAAGTATGAACTAGCGGGTGGTACAAGGTGCCAGCGCACATTCCCCCATTGCCGTTGTGTACACAGAGAGAAATGAGGCCCTGTAGTGTCATATGGGGTTCTCGAGTGGTGAGGCCATCTACCACCAGGGGACAACATTCCCCACTCAGACACACACACACACACAGCAACGTATGTGCTGTGAATTGGCGCCTCATAAAAGTTACCCACGGGTGACGGGTTTCCGCTCGATGCGCTGGAGCAGCTCCTCCCGCAGCCTCTGCAGCGCGAACTGCCCGTGGCCGGCGCGCTCCTCGACCGTCGCGCCATCGCCGCCGTCTGGCCGCGCCGTCTCTCCAGAGCTCGACTTTTCGATCGTGTTGCCACCGCCACCAGCGCGAATGCTCTGAAGGGCAGAGGCGTGAAACCAGTGCAGCGGCGGGTGGGAGCGGCGCCCCTGCGTGTCGTTGGCGCCGCCCTCGGAACCGTCGGAGTCGCTACTGCGCCGTTGTGCCATGCGGCCCTGGACGCTGGCGCTGAGCGCCGACAGACCCGGCCACTCCCCGCGGCCCATGTGCGCGACGCAGCCCGGCGCCGGGACTGTGTAGAGGTTGCGGAAGGCCCGGCTCGCCGGCACCCGCCCGTCCTGCGTGCTTGTCACGTAGTAGTCCACCACCGCCGAACTGGGCGGGACGACGACGTCGGGGGTGAAGGCGGCATCGAACGTTTCGGCTGCGACCGGGGGGTCCTCCGCCCTGCCACAATCGCTGCTGTGCCGAGGAGGGGCGCCGTCATCGCCGTCCTGTGCGCCGGAGAGGGGACTCGCCTCACTGTCCGCCGTACTGGCGCACTTCAAAAAGGTGATGCTGTCGTCTGCCTCTGAATTGCCGGCTGTTGCTGCTGCTGCTGTGGATGCAGCGGCGCCGGGGCCGGCGGACTCCGTCGTAGTTGGGGGCACGCTGACTAGCGTTGTGGCATGCGGACCATCGCCACGCGGCACCGGCGGCATCGCGCCAGTGGCGGAGTCTTTGCGATGAGCGTCGGGTGACGCGGTGCCGGGCCGCAGCGGCGGTTTGCCGGCGTCGCTGTCCATTTCGCCGACAGAGCCGCCGCCGGCAGTGGAGGAGGCCGGTAGCGAGTCCCCGTTGCCGGCTGCAGCAGCCGCACTGTCGCTGCCAGCTGCCCGAGGCGTACCGGCGGCGACGCTCGTCACGGGCCCGCCACCGACGGATGCGGGTGCCGGACTGCCTTCCGCCGCGTCTGGCGCGGACCCGCCGCCTGCCCTCTTGAGGACACCAGCGCTGGTGGTGGAGGGCAGCAGCAGGGAGCTGCCCGTCCCGGCACCGCTGCTGCCGCTGCACAGTTCGCCGGCGATGGGGACGACCTCCCACATCACCTGCACGCGCGCTACCCGCCGACCGGCCTCGGCAGCCGCCGCCCCTCCGGAGGCGCTGCCGCTGTTGTGGAGGTCGACCCAGCACACGCCCACCTCCTTCCCGGGACCGCCCACCGCCACCTCCTCTGTGCCGGCGGCCAGCGCCTCCACCGCGCTCCGGCCCAGCGCCTGAGCGAACAGCTGCACCGCCAGCGCGTCGGAGGGGTGTGGGGAGCGAATGACGATGGGGCGGCTAACCGGCAGTGTCATAGCTGACGTTGTGGCGGCGCCCGTCAGCGGCGGGAGCAGCACGCGGCACCGCGCGCCGCGCGCCGTGCACGTCAGCACGAGTGAGTGGGCAACGGTGTCGTCGACGCCGCCGGCGAGGGCGACGTCGCACACCTGCAGCACCTCAAAGCGGTACTCGTACCGGTCACTGGGGTCCATCCCAGTCATACCCCTCTAATGGTATTGGAGAAAAAAAAAGTACAAATCGGAAACGTGTGCACGAATCAACACAGTTTGCTCTATGATTTTGTATTGCTACGCTGAGGGAACCGTAAAGTCCTCTCTTCGCCTGGGGAGATAATGGGCCGTCCCCGATTCACAGCGAAGGAATGATATCTATTCCTCTTCCTCTATCGCAGAGGTGTCAACACAAAACTATGTATCTGTGTATGAAAGAGTGGTCTATGCAGATGTGCTGTGAAGAATCAGCATAAAAGGAAATTAAAAAAAGAGAAGGATACAAGGTGGAATCGATATAGAATGATATTTTTTCAAACGAGACGGCAATGCAGCGTGTGTAGAGAATTCTGAGTGCTCCGCTCATTGGCGACACATCACCTGCGTGAGCCTCAAAGGGCAGACAATTACTCTCAGTCAACGAGGGCTCTGCTACAGACTCGCTCGCAGATTATGGGGCAAAGCATGCACCTGACAGGGAAATCAGAGTGTGCTTTTTTGCTGTTTACAAAAGAAGGGTTGGGGGGGGGGGGGGGGAGGGGTCCTTGGCACTACATGTTGCGTTCGTTGTTGTTGGTCTTTTATTTTGTTCTTGTATTAAGTTTTTCATTCCATCAACAGAGAGGAATGAAAGGAGAACAGTCACTCAGTGGTAGATATGGGGAAAGGTGGGGAAACGAGGAAAACAAATTGTGTAGAAGATAATGAAACAAAGTAAACACGAAATAAAAGTAGAAAAGTAAGAGACAAAGAAGAAAAAGAAGGATCGGTAAAACAATGCAAATAGGTGATACACGAAGGGAGAACATAAACGACGTTCAATTGGGGAAAATAAAAGAGAAGAGGGGTGAAAAAAGTGAAACAAAAGAAAAGGAATACAGGAACGCAGGCGTAACAGAACACACATGGAAAATATGTTCATTTCCGTCCTGCCAGAGTACAAGGCAAAGTCCCTGTGCCAATCTTGGGAAGAAAAGGAAAAGAAGCGGGACAGATGCCTACAGCATCGTACCCATGACACCCCAAAAACAGGATCACGTTTTCGTTGGCCCTTCGAAGCCATGGACACATCATGCACGATGGACGGCATGATGTGTGCTCGTGGGTATGGCGGGGTGTGCATTTTTTCTTCTGGCTTTCTTTTGAGTAAAAACAAACTAGACATTCTTCTTTCCATGTCAGTCCGTGTGCATGCATGCATGTGTGTATGTGTGCGTATGTAGTGCTAGGATGAAATGCACACCCCTTT
>AUXJ01002766.1:0-16474 GCA_000482205.1 Herpetomonas muscarum
CGTTGCCCTGGCGACTCGCCGCGGTGCTGTGCGGCTGCACCAGCTCGTCGTCCGCCGCGCAGAGGCCGAGGTGGAGGAGGCTGACGTCGTCGTTCAGCAGGATCGGCAGAATCGTCTGCATCGCCGTCCGCTGCGAAGCCAACAGCGTGCGGAGGACGACGGCGTCGGAGAGGGCGGCGCGGGCCTGGCCAGGGCCGCTGCCTCCGCCGGCGGTCATCGTCGTCGTCATCGTTCCCCCCATCCCCGCACCGCCACCGCCGAGGGTCGTCGTCGTGCCTCCAAAAAGCGTGCCGCTTGTGACGAGGTTGAACAGCGCGATGCGCTCCCGCTGAAGTCGGCTGCTGCCGCTGCTGTGGTGGAGCGACAGCTCGGCGCCGCCGCCGGCGAGAATGCGGTTGGTGAGCGCCGCGGGGTCCTCGTCGCGCAGCGCCGCAAAGTTCTCGGACGCGAGAATGATTCGGGGGACGGGGAAGAAGGGCAGGTTGCTGTGGGGCGCGCGCCGGCTGCCGGCCCCCCCCGCCGCCCCCGCCGCCGGCGCGAGGCTGAGGCCGACGGCCCGCGCAAAGGTGCGCGGGTTGGGGCGGTAGGACGGCGGCACGCAGCCGAAGAGCTGCAGCAGCTGCACCATCCCGGGGCTGCGGGCATAATCGAAGGCTGTCAGACCGTGGCGGTTCCTGCGCAGCATGAGGCGGATGAAGACGACGGGGAGGTGCCGGCTGACGCCAGCGGCAGAGCCGTCAGTGCTGCCTGGGAACTCAACGGCGCCTTCCGTCTCCTTCGCTGTCGCCGCGCCGCCGCTGCGGTCGCCGATGCCGCCCCCGTCGCGCTCCCGCACGCCGAACATCCCCGGCCGCAGCGTCGGCTCGTCGTGCTGCAGCTGCGAATAATACATAAGGCAGAAAGACAGGTAGTACTCCGCCAGCTGGCACTGGTCGTTCATCACGAGGAGGTGGAGCAGCGTGTCGCCGTGGGCGGCCGACTGGACGGCCAGCGTCAGCAGCATCGGCTCCTCGGCGGCCGCCGCGTCCGCATCCTCCTCGCGGAGGGAGACTGTGGTGCCGGCAAGGATATTGTTGTTGGTGTTGTTGCCGGCATGGCCGCCGCCGCTGCTGCCGCCGCAGTTGCGGTGGCGGCGGTAGTATATGGTGTTCCCCGGGTACGATGCCGCGAGGAAGAGCTGCACGACCGACACGCTCAGCGGCGCTCGGCGGTCGAGAAGGAAGAAGACGACGTCAAGAGCGGCGGCGGAGGGCCGCGGAGACTGCAGGGCGATCGTCGAGTGCAGCGCCCAGTCCCCGAGCAGGTACATAAACCAGCGCTTGGGGAGGGCGCGAACAGGGGAGGAGTGCTGCTGCTGCTGTTCATGCAGCTGCTGCAGCTCCTGCTGCTGCGGAGAGAGCCGGCGTGGTGCATGCGGCACCGGGACGCCTTGCCGCTGTTGCTGTTGCTGCTGCTGCTGCTGCTGCTGCCGGCGGCCAGACTTCTCCTTCGGCTTTGTCGCTGTAGCGGGTGGGGATGGCACCGCCGTCGCCGTCGCCGTCGTTGTCGCTGCCGGCACTGCAGTGGTCGGTGGCGATGTGGTGAGGGAGGAGGTGAGGATCGTCTGTGGCGGCGGCGGGGAGACCGCGGCGCGCGGCATGCCCGGCACCTGGTGGGTCAGGCTGCTGCTTGTCGGGCGGGGGAAGCGCGCGTTGCCGTACGTGGGCGTCGGCAGCGGTGGTATGTCGGCGTTGGCGTCGCCGCCAATCGACACGCGCACCAGCCGCGGCCCGTCCTCGCCGTCCTCCAGGAAGCGGATGGCCTTTGTGCGCGACTGACCGCCAAAGCCGACGGAGCTGTTCATTTGCGCACTGCGGGATACCGGGAAGCCAGTACTGGCGCGGGGCGACACAACCGCCCCCGCCCCCGCGGAGGGCGATGGGATCGTTGTTGCTGCGGCAAGCGTGTGCTGGGCCCCGTTCGCCCCCTGAGCCGCCAGCAGTGGCGTCGCGAGTGGAGACGGCGGGCCGCCGACGACGCGCGCGGACGCGCCGATGCCCCACATGATCGGTGCTACGGTGGCGCGACGGACCGCGACGAGTCCCTGCGGTCGCTGCGACGCTGCCAGGTCCTGCTGCTGCTGCTGCTGTGACGACTGCTGGGGCAGGTTCGCGCTCATCCCATAGATTGGGGAGCCGAATGGGCCGCTGCTGCTGTTGTTAATGTTGCCCCCCGCCGCGGCGACGCAGAATCGTGCGAAGGCCGCCTCGTCGTCCTCGAGCATGGAGGCGCCGCCGCCACCCGCCGCGCTGGGGTGCGAGGTGGCCGAGATGTTGCTGTTGTTCGTGTTGGTGTATAGCGGACTGCCGGCGCGCCCTGCCCGCGTCCCTATTCTCTCCCCAGGGAGGGAGGGAAAACTGCAGCTGCTGCAGCTGCTCGCGTTGAGCTTGCTGATGCTGCCGTTTGCCCTCGCTGTGGTGACAGTGCCGCCGCTGCGGTTGGCCCCGGCCACCGTCGCCGCGGCAGCAGCAACGGGGGCCGCCGGCACTGCGATGGCGGGGACTTTCACTACCGGCATTTTCCCCGACTTGCCCATCAGCAGGCGGCGCACGTCGTCCTGCATCGCCAGCAGCGCCTGCAGCGGCCCGCCGCCACCACCACCGCCCTCGATGCCCACCCCCCCAGCCGCTGCTGCGGCGGACGACATTGTCGTTGGCGGCACCATCCCCTCGGGCAGGCCCGTGTTCGCGTCGATGCGGTCGTACCGCAGCACGTTCACCAGCGACGCCAGCCCGAGCGACACCGCCACGGGGGCAGAGGGGGAGGGGGAGGGGAGGATGGGACTGCCAAGCCGCGTCGGCCCCCCGCTGCTGCTGCTGCTCGGGTCGTACATGGCCGTAAGAAGCTTGATGCTGCCGGCGGCGACGGCGAGGAGGTCGACGCACATGTCCTCGACAAGATTCTTCCGCAGCGCCTCCTGCAGCCGCGTCAGCGTCCCCTTCGCCTGTGCAGCGGACTGCGTCGCCAGGAAGGACGGGCAGCTCGCGCGCAGCGTCGCCGCAGACAGCGCACCGCCGTCGCTGCTGCCCGTCACGGCGCCCGCGTTGGCGCCCTTACCCGCGCCGCTGCCGGCGCTCCCGCCGGCAGCGGCAGCGGTGGCGGTGGTGGTGGGGGCAAACGTTGCGAGGACACTCTCGGGGATGTCCAGCTTCACCAGCTCCGCAAACATGTGCACATCGTCGTACCGAATCGCCAGCTCCACAACATCCTCCAGCAGCGTGTTGGCGATGCCGATGGCCGCAGGGGCGGGCGGGCCAGCCGCTGCCGCCGCTGCCTCCGCCGCTGCTGCCGCTGCTGCCGCTGCTGCTGCGGCTGCGGAGCGCTGGCTCTTCTTCTTCCCCGATCCCCCTGACGATGCGGCCCCTGCTGCTGCTGCGGCTGCTGCCGCCCCGGCAGTCACCACCGCGCCTGGCATCAGGGTGTGGGCGACGGAGAAGGCCATCAGATTGAGGAAAATATCCGTGCGGCGGGTGATGAGGGACCAGTTCGTTCGCTCCGGGCCGCCCCGCCCACGCCGCCCCTTCGGCGCCTTTTTGCCGGTATAGCCGGACGCACCGCGCTGCTGCTGTTGTTGTTGTTGTTGTTGTTGTCCCAGCGGCGATGTTATCGCAGTCGGCCTGCCGCGCGCCGTCCCGAGCAGCAGCTGTTGCTGCTTCTGCTGCTGCATAATGTTCCGCTGAACGGCGAGGCGGCTGCGGCGGAGTTCCTCCTGCCGCAGTTTCTGCCGCCGGTGGCTCTCCAGCATCGCCATAGAGCCCTTCTTGAGGAGGTAGATGGCGACTGCCGGCGCGCCGGGGAGGAGGGTGTGCAGCAGCGTGCCCCACGTCGCGGGGGTGATGGGGAGGTCGTCGAGGCGGGCGACGAACTGGGCGTACAGAATGTTGCCCCAGAAGGCGTTCCCGTCGGCCGGCTCCGCCGCGAGAAAGTGCTTCGCGACCGCGGCGTTCTCCGCGGCGAGTTGCAGGGCGGGGATGGGGTGGACGTTTGGGTAGACCCAGTAGAGAAAGTCCAGCCGCTCGAGGTTGTCGGGGATGCAGGTGAGCAGCGTGTACAGGACATTTGCGTACTCCTCGCTGTAATAGACTTTTGTCGCGAGCAGCGTGCGCACCACCGTCGAGGACAGGTTCTCCGTGATGCGCGCGAGCCGCGTCTTCTTCTCGGCCGCGACGGTGCGGTGGTCGAAATCCTCAAACTCGTCCTCCTCGTCGTCGTCGTCGTGGCCGTAAGCGTCAGCACCGCCGTCGTCGAGCTCATCGCTGCTGCTGAGCTTCGCGATGGTGCCGAGGAGGCAATCGCCATCTCGCCCCGTCGCCGTTCCACTGAACTCGTCGTCGTCCTTGTTGTCCTTGTTGTTATTGTCGTTGCTGTTGCGGTGGTTGTGACTGTGGTTGTGGAACCGCGGGCGGGGGCGCTCCTGCGTGAGTAGCGCAAAATACGGAGGGCAGACGATGAAGGCGATGAGTGGCACGCAGCCGATGCGGGCGGCCATGCTGAGCGCGCTCTCGCCATCGTTGGAGATGTGGTAGAGCAGCGTGTTCAGCATGTCCTTTCGCCTGTCTTCCTCCACCCCCTCCTCTTCTTCACCGCTCCCCATCGTCGCCATCACAGCACGACGGTCATCCGCGGTGTCGCCGTCGTCGTCATCGTCGCCGGCCACGATCATCTGCGCGGCGAGGAGCCTGATGAGCTTCACCGTCACCTCGACAAGGTTGCGTACGGCCGGCACCGTCAGCGGGTCCTGCTCCGCGCGACGCTGCTGCATCTGCTGGTGCTGGTGCTGCTGCTGTGCCTGCTGCTGCTGCTGCTGCAGCTCCTTCTCGCCCATGGTGAAGGTCGCTGAGGGCGACAGCACCGAGCGCGAGGCGCCGACGAGGAGACGACTGGCCATATCCTGCACCTCCGCCTCGGACATGACATCGCCGAGGAGGACGCAGCGGTCGCGGGCGCGCTTCAACAGGAACGTCAGCAGCGTGTCGCCGGTGATGGGGTGCACGGCCACGACGAGCTGTTGCAGAAGGGTCCGCTCCCGCGCACGGCGCTGCCTCCGTTGCCGACGGCGCCGCAGCAACCGCCGCGCAGCCGCCGTCGCTGTGGTGGCGTCGCTGTTCTTGTCGCCGTCGTCGTCGCCGCTGGTGGCCGCCGCCTCCGCGTGCACGGAGTCAAAGACCATTTCCAGGAGTGGAAGCAGCTGAGCCGGGTTGTGCTCCGCGCAGGCGAAGAAGAGGAAGACGAGGTAGCTCTCCCGCATCTGCCGCTCCGCGCGGCGCCGCTGCAGCGCGCGCTGCCGATCGCGCTCAATAATCTCCGCCAGGGCGGGGTCGAGTCGGCGGGGGGCGGAGGTGCCGCTGCTGGACGGCGCGCCGCTCGCGGTCGCGTTCTCGCGGTTGTCGATCCCGATGCTGGAGTCCCCCCACCCGCTGTTGGGGGACAGCACGGCGGGGCCGCCCAGCGGCGATACCCCCACCGTCCTTCTCGGGTCATCGGTGAGGGTGTTGTCTGCCTCCGCCAGCGCCGCGGGGACGCCGACACTCACGCCGAGGCTGGGCGGGAGGGCGGACATCATCGTCATCAGCGGCGCGGCGGAGCCCATCGCGTTGGGCGCGAGTCCACCGCCAAAGAGCTGGCTCGTTGGGGCGTTGAAGACCTGGCTCGCATCGGAGCTTGCCAGGGCGCTGCCGGCGTCGTGGTCGTCCATATCCCCGCTGCTGCCGTCCAGTGCCTGGTGTAGCGCATTCCCACTAGTGCTCTTGCTCTTCTTCTTTTTGTTGCGCTCACCATCGCCGCCATACTGCCTGTCGCCATCGTTGCTGTCGTCGCTGTCGTCACCGTCGCCGTCGCCGTCGTCCGGGTAGATGCTGGGGACGTTCGCGGTGGCGCAGTTTGTGATGCCGTAGCCGTGCGCCGACCACTGCGGCTCCATCGCATAGTAGCGATGCCGCAGCTCGCCAACATCGGCGATGAAAAAGAGCGGCGTCCCTCCTCCTGCTGCTGCTGCTGTTTGGGATGCAGCCGTGCCCTCCCCGTTGCCGTCGCCGTGGCCCTCACCGTGTGGCGATGTTGCCAGTCCCCCGCTCGCAGGCGTGCCGCCCCGCCGCGCCCGCACACGGGCCTCGTGGAGGAGCGCCCGGCACGCGCTCCGCCCCGCCTTGCCGTCCGCGCTGACGGCCAGCAGCCAGGCGTCCATGCCAAACGCGTCGAAGCGCCCATTCAGCGCCGCGCCGTGGTACAGCAGCACCCGAATAACGGACTGGGCCGCGGCAGGCGAGGAGAGACGCAGCTGCTGCTGCTGGTTGCGCTGGTTCATCCCGGCGAGGCTCCCCCGCGGGGCGCTGGCCGCGCGCGATCGCCGGCGGGTCCCGCCCCACCCCCGCCGGTGGTGCCGCCGTAGCCCACATAGGCCGCCAGAATCTCCTGCAGCGCCGTGCGCTTCGCCGGGTCGACCGAGCGCGGCTCCTTATAGTCCACGTCCATCACCGTCAGGCACCGCCCCGCGCCGGGGCCGCATTCGTGCCCCTCCCCACCTTCCGCCCCTTCACCTTCTCCCCCCGCTGCTGCTGCTGCTGCCGGTGCTGGAGGGCGCGGGGTAGTCTCCAGGAAGACGACCAGCGTGTCGGTGTTGAGCGCGCGGACCGCCAGACGGTACGGCGTCCACATCCACTTCGCGTCCGTCGCGCCCGCCACATCGACGAGGGCCGGCACGCCCTGGCTCGATAGTTGCGGCGACACAATGTATTCGGGGAGACCCGCCGAGGCCGTCGCCGCCTGCGTCTTCCGCCTCCCCCTGCGCGTCATGGCCTGGAAGGGGGAGAAGAGGGGGCTGAGGCCATACTTGGTCACGAGGTGCGCGGCGACGTCGGCGAGGCCGAGGTTGGCGCACAGCTGCAGCGCCGAATACCCAAACGGCGAGATGAAGGAGCCCTCCGTCAGCAGCGCCGCGCCATCGCCGTCGCTGTCCCTGTCGCCGGTCTCCTCCCCTTCACCCTCGGCCGTCGCCTGCTTCGCTTGCCGCCGCTGCCGCAGGGCGGTCTCCCTGGCCCGGTACGTGCTGACGAGGCAGTCAATTTCGTCCTTGGCGCGCCGACCATTGTTGCTGCGCCCGTACAGGCGAATTACGCGGAGGATATCCTGGCACAGCGCCGGCGACAGCCGCATCGCCGCCCCAATCTCCCCCCGCCGCTGCACCCACCCGAGTGGCGTGTTGGCCGACGCGTTAGTCGCGGAGGGGGAGGAAGAAGCCGCTGCGGCTGCGGCTGCTGCTGCTGCTGCGGGTTCAATCCAGCCGTTGAGGTGGGCGAAAAACTCCTTGCACGCCGCGACAACCCGCGTCGGGGCGATGCTGAGCTCCCAGTGCTCCTGCAGGAAACCCATCACAGCCTCGCCGTACACCATCGCGGTGGGGCTTTGGATACCGACGATGGAGCTCTCCTCGGCAATCTCCCCCAGCATCACGTACAGCTCGGGGAGGGCGAAGCCGGTCAGAAGCAGGCGGACGGCGTGCGCGGGGTCGGCCTCGGCGCGGCCGCGCGCCAGAAGCATCCGCACAAAGGACGCGCGGCGACGGCGTGTGTTGCCACCGCTGCCGCTGTCGCCACCGCCACCGCCACGGCGAGGCGAGGACGGTGGCGACGACGTCGATGCGGGCAGGGGCAGCTGCGTGTTGCCGGCTGTCGTCGGCGTTGTCGTGACGAGCGCTGCGAATCCGCGGCCCACCATCGCACTGCGGTGCTGCCGCCGCAACCCGTGCCGTCCGCGCCGCTGCTGCTGCTGCTGCTGCTGCCGCTGCCGCTGCTCCTCCTCCTCCTGCTTCTTGCGCCGCTCGCGCTGGGCCCGGCGCACGCGGCCGCTGTGAACGGCCATGTAGTTGATGTCGTTCGGCTTCACATCCCGCGGAGGTGGTCGAAGCGCTGCCGCGGCGGCTGTCCCGTGTGTTCCCGTCGTCGCGCCGCCGGTCGTCTGCGATTCTGGCGACCCGTTGTCGCCGGCGCCGTACTGATCAAACTCCTCCCTGTGGGCGTAGTATTGCCCCATGAAGGCCTCCCTGAAGATGTCGTTGGCGGGGAACACCTGCGGCGTCACGAGCATCGCGAGGACGACGTCGTCGAGGCCGTTGCTGGCGGCCTGGAGAAGGGCCATGCAGGTCCCTTCGAGGATTGGGCCGCCGGGGCCGGTGAAGGGGCAGGGGGACCCGGGGTCGTCGCTGGGCGCCGCGTCCGCCTCTTCTCCGCCATCCGCCTTCGTCGCGTCGGCCGACGCGGTCGTTGCGGTGGCTGCTGTCGTGGGTGCGACGCCGTCCACATCCACGTCGGTGAGCGAGATCATGAGAAGGGCAGTGGTGGAGGCGCTGGACTGGATTGCCACCATCAGCGGCGTCTTGCGCGCGAGGTTCATGAGCTTGTACGGCGCCGACGACACAGACTCCGTCTTAAACCTGCCCAGCCCGTGCAGCCGCCGCACCTCCTCGTCGCTGAATTGGATAAGTATGTATTCCACCACCTGCGCCATGTCATACTTGGCCGCGAGGTGCAGCGCCGTGTCGCCGTTGGCGTCGACGGCGGCGATGTCGAAGCCGCGCGGGTCGCCGTCGCGGAGCCGGTCCTTCGCGTACTCCAGCAGCGCCACCGCGACCGCCTCCTGCCTGTTGGCGAGGGCGGTGTGCAGCGGCGTCTGGTGGTTTGGCCGGCTGCGCGCGTCGAGGGCGGCGCCCATGTGCATCAGCGCCTTCACCACATCCACCTGCCCCAGCTCCCCCGCGACGTGCAGCGGCGTGCTGCGGGTGCGCGGGTCCGCCGCGTTCACGTCAATGGCGAGAGCGGTCGCGGCGGGGGTGTCGAGGATGGCGCGGCCGCGGCGCGAGTTGCTAATGTGCGACGCCCGCGAGCTCGTCCGCCGGCCCTTATAATAGTCAAGGGCGAGGCGGCGCTCGTCGAGGAGGGCCCGCGCCGCCGCGCCGCTGCCGAGCGCGACGGCCAGCAGCAGCGGCGGGTTGTCCTCGAGCCCCGTCTCCGCATCCGCGCCCAGGCGCAGCAGCAGCGGCACGACGTCGGCCAGGTTGTTCAGCGCGCACCAGCACAGCGGCGTCGCGACACCGGCGTGGTTGATCAGCACCGGGGAGGTGCGGTACGCCTCGTGGAGGAGCAGCGCCTTGGCGAGCACCGGGCTCTGGTTCGAGCACGCCACCTCCAGACTCAGCGCGCGGGAGACGCGGTCGACGCAGGCCGGGTTGGCGCCTAGGCGGAGCAGCCGCAGCGCGACGGGGACATTTGTCTGCCGGATCGCGGCGAAGAGCACCGACTCGCCGGCGCGAGAGAGAACGTTGAGGGCGCTCTGAAGGAGCGGCGACGTCCGCATCACCCGCACCGCCGCGCAGTCCATCGGGGACTTGCCACCGCCCACCCCACCGCACGATGAGGAGGGGAAGAGGGAAGTGGCGCGCCTTCTCCAGCGTGCTGCTGCTGCGGCTGCGGGGTCGCCGCCCGCCGCGTTGAAGTCCTCGTCGTCCTCCTCGTCGTCGAAGAGGATGGTGCCAAACTTTGCCTCCTGCTGCTGCAGTTCCCGCACCCGGCGGGTCTGCCGAGTCAGCACGCGGCACAGAAAGTTCAGAAGCACCGTCATGCAGTCGTTCCGCCGCTTCCGCTGCTCATGAACGGCGCGGCGGCCCCGCGCGTGGTGCGAGCGGCCCTCGACGCCGTCCCCGCCCATCATCATCGCCGCGGGGGCGGAGACATCGTCGCCGTTCGCGGGGACAGCGTCCACGTCGTGCTGCCGGTTGCTCGTGCAGCCGAGGAGGACGCAGTGCAGCGGCGTGTACCCCGCGCGGTGAACGCTGTAAAAGACATCGAGCGACAGCGCGCCCATCAGCGTCGCGTTGCACCTTGCAATAACGTTCAGGGCGTACGGCGCGCCGCACCCGCCCTCCGCGCCCGCCGCACCCACACCAAACTCCCCCCCGTCGCCGCTCGACTGCTGCTGCTGCTGCTGCTGCTGCTGCTGCGGCCCGCCACCGCCAGCACCGCCGGCGTCGACGTTGTGGTGGTGGCCGTCGGCGAGGGCGGCGAGGTTGCGACGGCGGTGCTCCTGCTGTAGCAGTCGCAGGGCCTCGTGCTGGATGCGGATTCCGAACGGCTCCAGCAGCTCCTCCACCGGCATGCGCTCCAGCAGCACCTGCAGCACGGCGCAGTAACCAAGGGCGCAGGCTGCCATGAGGGCGGTGTGGCGCGCCGCGACGGCCTCCTTGCGGAGGTCGAAAAAGTCGGTGAGGGGGTGGGACGCGATGGACAGCGCCAGCTCAGGGCGGCGGGCCGCGATCGCCGCGCACAGCGGCGTCAGCCGCGCCCCTTCAGGGATGATGGCGATGGCCTTCCCCGTCGTCGGGCCGCTGCTGCCGACCCCGCGCGGGGCCGCGGCGCTGTCCGCGAAGAAGTCCGCGAGGGAGTCGTCGCTGCGCCGGCGGATATACACCGGCGGGAAGAAGAAGAGATCCTTCACGCCGCCCCGGGAGACCTGGTTCAGCATCAGCTGCACGCGGAGAGTGCCCATGCTGCCGTCCCCGCTCTGCTCGGCGGCGGGGAGGGCGCGCGCTGAGGCCGACGAGCCGACGCCGCCCTCCTCGCGCGGCTCCTTCCCGGACTGCTGCTGCTGCTGCTGTTTGCGGCCGCCGGTGGTGGTGGGGCTCTCTGGAGCGGCCATCGCAGCGGCAGAGACGCGCGACGGGCGCGGCGCGAGGAGCGACATGAGCTGCTGGAGCTTCTGCGCGCCGTCCATCAGTCGAGGGAGCACCACCGTCTCGACCCGAGGGGGTCGCCGGTGCTGCTGCTGCTGCGCTTCCGCGCCGCTGCTGTTCGTCGTCGTCGCTGCTCCTGCTGCTGATGCTTTTGTCGCTGCCTGCGCCTCCTGCTGGAGGAGGGCGGGGTGCGGCGTATACAGCGCGTCGGCGAAGAGGAGCTCGGACAGATCAAAAGCGAACCGCAGCGCGCCAACGTCCCGCTTCACCGTCTCGACGTCGCGCGTGACAGCCGCCGCGTCGCCGACGGCTGTGGCGAGAGCGCTGCCGCGGGGGCCGCGGTAGGCGACGGGGCGGCTGTCGGCGTGGAGGCAATCCACCACATCACGAGTCACGTCCATGCACGCGGCGGGGAACATGCGCCGGTGGGGTGCTGCTGCTGCTGCTGCTGCCCCCGTGGGCCCACCACCGTCCCCCCCGCTGGGGGCGACGGCGGGCCCCCCAATAGCACCGGTGGAGACGCCGGTGAAGAGGACGCCCAGCGAGGCGCCGTTGACGCTGACCGCGACGGTGTCGGCGACGGGGTCGTAGAGGAAGCCGACGGCCAGGCAGTCGGCGCCGTACAGCGTCGCCGCGTGCCCCGCCGTCGTCGCCGTCGTCGTCTTGCCCGCCTCGTCGCGGCTGTGGCCGCGCGCCCCCTCCCCAAAGCCCCTCGCCGCTGTCGCATCGCCGGTGGTTGTTCCGGTGGTGGTGGTGGTGTCAGCGTCCTGCAGCTTCGCGATCATCCGCTCGCCACCGTTGGCGCTGCCGCTGTCGGGGCAGCGGACGTCGCCGTCGCCGTCGCCGTCCAGCGTGACGAGCTGCACTGCGGGGAACACCGTCACGAGGTGCCGCCGCCGCTCCGCAGCTGGGGGAAGCGGCGACCTTCCACCACCGGCGCCGTCGCGACTCTTGTGCTTGCTGGCACTGCTCCCACAGGCGCTGCCCTTGTCCTTTTCATCGATATCGTCGTCGTCGTCGTCGTCTGCCCCGGTGGCGGCGCCACTGCGGGGTAATATCGCGGCCGACGACACGGAGGACGACGCGGAGGAGGACGTGTGGCCCTCGTCATCGTCGTCACTGTCGCCACTGTCGCCACTGTCGCCGCTGCTGCTGCTGCTGCTGCTGCTGCTGTTGCTGCTGTATGCGGAGTCGGCGGCGTCATGCTCACCCCGGGAGCGCCCGCTGGCTGAGGCGCCGCGGGACGACACTGCCGCAGCGGCGCCGCCGGACGACGCGGGGCGGTCTGCTCGTTCCGTACTGCGCCGCACGCGCAGCAGAAGTGGGCTCCTCTCCGCTGATGGGCCGGTGGGGTGGCCGTTGCTGCAGCTGTTGCCGCCGCCCAAATTGAGGTTGTGGATGCTGCCGGGGCTGGCGCGGCTGCTCGGCCGCAGAGCGCTCCCACTGAAAGTGTTTCTCGTGGAGTCCGCTGCCGCCCTGTCGCCGGCGCGGAGGAGCGTCACGAGGCCGTTCGGGTGATGGCACCACACGGCGAAGAGGAGCTCCTCGTCCTGCTCCCCGGGCCGGCCGCCGCGGTGCGGAACGAGCCGGCGGCGGACCAGCGAGAAGGAAAGCCCAAACGCCTTTTCCGCCGCGTTCACGGCCGCGTCGCTCTCCGGGTACGCCCACCCGACAACGAACCAATTCACCCCCGCCGACGGCGCGGTGATCTTGCGGAGCTGCGGCGAGTGCAACTTCTCCTCGTCGGTGCCTGCGACGGCTCCTGCCCCGGCCGACGCGTGGTCGTCCTCCTCGCCGCCGCTGGCGCCCCTGCACATGAGGAGGAGGTACTCTAGGGAGAGGTGGGCCTCGTAATAGGGGCTGCGCCGCACCGCCGCGCGGGCCTGCGCGTCCACGAGAAGGGCCAGACGCCGCGCGCGCTCATTCCGGACCCCCGCGGAGGCGGGGGCGGCGGCAGCGCTGCCCTTGCTGCTGCTGCCGGCGGCGGCGCCAGCAGCTCCCCCCGCAGCCGCTGTCTCCTGCGCCCCCTCCTCGTTGTCGTCGTCGCCGTCGTCGTCCTCCTCGCACACCTTCGCGGAGAAGGCGTAGGCGCGGTTATATGCCTCTGTCGACACCGCCGACTCCACGCTCGTGTCCGCGCGCATGAACAGCGGCGCCGCCACCCGCTCCACGACCCGCCCCGCGGCAGCGGAGGAGGATGGAAACACACCCCCACCCGCCCCCGTCGCCGTGGCTGTTGTCGTGGTGGTGACGGTGGAGGCCGCCGCGCTCGCGTCCTCAAAGGCGACGATCATTACGGTGGGCTGTGCGGGGGCAAAGGTGCGGCGGTCGAGACGGCGCAGGTGCGGGGAGCTGAAGGCCGGCACCATGCTCGTCGCCGCCGGCTGCACCGTCAGCGCGTCAAAGGCCTTCGTCCGCAGCAGCGTCGCAAACGTGGCGTCGCCGAGGCCATCCTCGTGGTCCTCCTCCCTCTCGTCCCAGTCACCACCACCACCACCACCACCGGCGGCGTTGTTGTTGTTGCCATTGTCACGGAAGGCGGACTCGATTCCACGAAAGGACATAACGGAACGGTACGCACGGCCCGCGCTGGGCACGCGCGACCCCCCCGCCGCCGCTGCCTCCTCCTCGGCTGTTAAGTTGCCGTTGCTGTTGTCGTTGTTGACGGCGTCTGATGCCGGGGTAGACCGGTGGCGCGAGACGGCCTGCAGCGCGGCGAGGATTTCCGCATTCTCGCGCCGCTGCTGCGCCTCCCTGTCCTCGATGCAGAGCTTCCGCGTCGTCGTGAGAAGGCGCAGCCGCCGGGCGGAGCCGAGCGTCAGCGACGGCGGCTGCGACGGGGCCGCCCCTGGGGTAAATGGCCCCGTCGCAGGCTCTACGGACCGCCCTTGCCCGTGCTGACGGCGACTGTGGTGGCGACCACCCTTGTTGTTGCTGCTGCTGTTGCTGCTGTTGTTGCTGTCGTCCTCGCGGAGGAGTGCGAGCATCGCTTGAATCGTGCCCATCTCCTCTGCGTCCATCGTGCGGTACACGTCGTCAGCGGTGGCCGCGCGCTCGGGCAGCGCCTTATCGTGCCGGGGTGGCCTCCCCCCCGCAGCCGCAGCCGCAGCCGCAAGCCGTTCCTGGCTGTTGCTGTTGCTGTTGGTGTGGTCGTTGCCAATCGACCCGTCTGTTGGGCTGCGGCGGGGCTGACGTGGGATGGCGGAGGAGTATGGCGGCGCCTCGTCCCCTCTGCCGCCGGCGACGGCACCGTCGTGCGCCGCCGCCCACTCCTCCTCGCGCCGCTGCTGACGCACGCGGCGCCGCATCCTCTCCTGGCGCCGCTGTCGCTTCTGGATCGTCGCCAGCCGCGACTCCAGCCACGCCTCCAGGCGGCTGCGGTAGGTGGCGGCGAAATCGTCGGCGGCCCAGTCGAGGTGCAGGAATAGGAGCACGTGGAGGGCCTGGGGGTGGTGGAAGCCGAGGGCGACAAGCCGCGTCACGACGTCGAGCTGCCCAAACAGCAGCGCGGCGTAGAAGAGGGTGATCATGGCGCGGGTGCGGGTGAGTGCGCTGGTGAACGCGACGGACGACGACGCCGTCGCACAGAGCGCGAGCGCGTCGAGGCGCCCCTCCAGAATGGACTGCTCCATCACATGCGCGAGATCGGGCAGCGCTCGGGACAACTGCTGCTGCTGCTGTTGTTGTTGGGTATGTCTCTGATCTCGGCGCAGAAGGAGCGTCGCCGTCCCTCCTGTTGTGGTGCTGTGAATGTCGCTGCCGCCGCTGCTGCCCCCGCCGCTACCGCTCGCGCACTGCTGCTGGCTGAACAGCGCCCGCTCGCACGCGTTGATGAGGCGGCAGCTCGTCGTGACGAGATACTCCCGCGGCACCAGCTCGAGCAGCTGCGACATGGCGACGGGATCGACCACCTCGTTCACGTACCACTCGACAAAGGCCTCGATCTGGTCGTCCGCCGGCGGCGTCGCCACGACGTCCTCGGCTGTGTACTGGCGGCGGAAGAACTCCGCCATGGAGTCGGCGCCGCTGCCGGCGGCGGTGTCGCGCATCGAAAAAATGCGCGCGGAGAAGGAGAGAATCAGCTCGTTGCGGAGCCGCGAGCGGATCTCCCCGGGGCACAGGGGCAGCACCAGCTCCCCCTCCAGCTTCTTCACGTAGCGGGCCATGACGTCCAGCGTCCGCTGCCGCGCGCGGTCGGCGGCGGCGCGGGCGAGCGCTTTGGCCTCGGCGGTGGTGGCCGCCCCCGAAAGGGCCGCGGCTTTCACCGCCGCATCCGCCGCCGCCGCCTCAGCGCCTCCGCCAAAGAAGAACTCAGTCCGCACCGCAGCGGGCGAGCCGGCGTCGTCGCCGCGACCGCCGCCGCCGCTGCTGCTGCCCTCCCCGCCGTCAACGTCGCTGGGGGTGGCGGTGTTCATTGTTCGGTCCAAGCGGAAGGACGCAGCCGCGTGCCGCATCCGCAGCCGCGACGACGACGCCGTCGGAGAGGCGGCGGAGGTGGAGTCGAGCGTTGGCGACATGCGCTGCTGCTGCTGCTGCTGCTGGCCGTCACCGCCGCCGCCGCGGTCTTGCGCGTCGTCGGCCATCGTCGTGGGGTATCCGATGATCATGCGGCGCCGCATCAGCTCGCGCGCCCGCGCCGCCGCCGCCTCCGCCTCCCGCGTACCGCCCACCCCCCCCGTGCCGTCCTCGTCGCCGGCGGCACCACCGCCACCGCCGCCCTTCACGCCGCTGCCGCTCGCGGCGGTGACCCCCTCCAGTTCCTCCAGCCGCCCAAGAACAAAGAAGAGGGCGTCGAGGCGCCGCTCCGTCACGACCGCGTTGACGAGATACTTCTCCACCGGCTGCCGCCGCTTCTCCTCGCGCTGCTGCTGGTTGTATGCGCAGTCCTTCGCGGTGCCGGCGAGCGTCTGCTGCAGCCGGTCGGCGTCGGTGTCCTTATAGTAAGAAATGAGCGCGCGCTTCCGCACCTGAAGGTCGCGCCGGTGCCGCTGGAGGGACTCCACCGCTAACTGCAGCAGCGCCATCGCCGACTGCAGGCGCCCCTCGCGGAGGAGGAACTTGCGCTTCGCCTGCTGGGAGAGCGTCAGCGCCGTCGTGTCGACGCCGCCGCGCTGCCGGATGGACTCCGTCGAGGCCGTCGGCGGCGGAATCGACGTAACGACGGCGGTGAGCCACTTCCCGAACTCGTCGTCGCTCGCGCTGCGGGGGTCGATTGTGGTGGGCGTCTTTGACGTTGCTGCGGCCATCGTTGTTGTTGTTGTTGTCGCGGAGGGATCCGGCGGCGGGTAGGGAATTTGGTTATTGACGGCGCCGGTGATGAGGGCGGCGTCGTCGCTGAGAGTGTCGGTGTCCTTGCCATTGAGTCGACCAGAGTCGGCCGCAGCCGCGTTGTCTTTGCCGCGGCTGGAGCTTCTCGACATGGTGCTGTTTTTCCCTTTTCCTTTTTTTATTATCCGGAAAGAGGAGCAACGGTGTATAGAGAGAAAGAGAGAGAGAGAGAGAGAGAGAGTCTAAGTTCAAAGCGTATATCAGTGATTTACATGTATGAAAGAAAGAGAAAAAGAAAGAAAAAAAGAAAGCAGTTGAGAAGACGAAATGGTCCAATAATAAAATGTGTGTGTGTGCGTCAATGTGTGTGGCAAAAATGACAGAACGCAACGCGAGAAGATAATCAACAACAGAAGAAGAAAAAACAAATCAGCAACACAACACAGT
>AUXJ01002775.1:0-12897 GCA_000482205.1 Herpetomonas muscarum
ATATAATACCGACATCAACAACGGCAATAGTGGAAAAATAGGGAAAAGCAGATACAAGTAAAGCGGAGGGAATGAAACATGCGAACAGGAAAAATCGACCACTCTCTCATGAAAGAAAGCAAACAGACACCCTGGATGAGATGGGACGAATGGGGCAGATGTTGTCGCGCTTTTCTCTCACCGTATTATCATCGGGCCATCTTGCTGTTTTCTGCGTCTCCCTTCCCTCGCTCTAACTGGCGTCTAGTACACCTTGTCGGTGGGCCACGGGACGGCGATGTTCGCGATCGTCGCGAACAGGATGAGGATCCAGCCAACGATGACGAGGGCGACACCCTCGGCGAGGCCGTAGCCGTCGAACTTGGTGTAGCCGTCGACGATGCCGCTGGGCACGCCCGGGTAGTCGGCGTACACGCTGTTCGCAACCGACCGCTTGCACAGGGTGCGGTAGAAGATGGCCACGGACGTAACCCAAGACACAAAGAGGAAGACCAGGCTGATGATTGACATCACGCACGCACCGATGCGGAGGCCGCGGCTGTTGAAGGCGCCGATGCCCATGAGAGCGGCGCCGAACGTCGACACGGAGCCGAGGATGAGGAAGCTGATGCTGGCCTTGATGCGCTTGTTGTAGGCCGAGCAGCGGTAGGCCGCACGGCCGTAGATGATGTTGGTGCCGTCGCCCATGATCAACTCTGTGTGCCAGTACGTCACACGCACGACACGCACCTTCTCGTCGCCAAAGTGGCGCTTCCAGATCGTCGTAGCGTTGGCCACGACGAGCATCAGCAGCGCGACGAAGGTCAGCACAAGGAACCACGTGTCCATCACGCGCACATTCTTAAGCGCCGGGCCGACGTTGACCTTCGTCGCGATGAAGAGCACGAGGAGCGCGACGAGCATGAACACCCACCCGATCAGGGAAACCGCAAAGCCGGCGTCGAGGCGAGCCACCTCCGGGTAGCGGGGCAGGCCGCAGCGGCTGAGGTGGAACTGGCTGATCGACATGGCGTTGCCGGCAAGACCCCAGAAGAAGGCGAAGAAGGAGAAGATCATGATCCAGCCGTAGCCGACCTTCCCCCCGGTGAGGCGGACGATGGCGAGGATGGTGGAGATGAGGGCGAACACGGTCGCCATGATGACAGACGCGGCGATAGTCTGGAAAAACTGCTTCTGAATGGGGCAGGTGCGCAGCTCGCGAAGAGACACCCTCGCAATGTCGCCGCCGTCCTGGTAGTAGAGCGTCCACTTCACGCCCTTGTAGTTGCGGCTGTTGACGGTCACATCCTTGCCCTTGAACCACGGCACGGGGCACGCGCTGACAAGGAGGAAAATGAACGAGAACAAGGAGCAGACTATGAACACAATGAGGGCGGTGTGGAGGCTGCCGGTCGGCTTCTGCTGTAGGATCGGGGGCAGGTTCTCGGGCAGGTACTTGTACCCGCGCGGCACCTCGTACGACTTCTCCTCGAGGATCTCCTCCTGCTCGCTTTCGTCCAGGTCCGCCGTCTTCACGCGCTTCGGCTTCGGCACATAGCTGGCGCCGGAGAAGAAACCGCTGAACCACACCGCGTTCGCGGCCGCCACACGCTGCTCGTACCTGTCCTCCGCGTTATCAGACGCGTCGTCGTGGTCCAGGTTCTCCTCGTCATCAAACTCCCCGGCGTTGCGGTTGCCCTCGTCCTCCTGCGGGTACTCCTCCTCCTGGGGGTACTCGTCGTCCTGCTGCTGCGGCGGCTGCTCCTGCTGCTGCGGCGCAACATCCTCAGTGGGGTACTCCTCCGTGGGGTACTCGGGCTCTTCGTTCCGGCTCGACATTGTGAACAGTGGAAATACGGTAGCTGTGGATAATGCAGAGAGGAAGAATAAGAACAGGGACCGTGTATATATGAAGGCTACTTCCTCAGAATGTGTGTGTGTGTGTGTGGTAGGGGAGGGTGGGGGGGGGGGGGGACTGTAGATGCCTAGGCACAACGATCACCGGCAACTAGCACTATTTGAAAGTACAAGTAGCGCAAAAGGACAGAGGGGGGACTCTATCAAAAAGAAAAAAATCGCAATACAAAATATTATTATAAGACACTGGTTTGTGACCAATTACTACGAATGGTTTTACTTTCGTTCGTATGTGAACATGTGTGCATGGAGGAGGGGAGGTGAAGTCAGGTTTTAAGGAGTCAGTAGGAATGGTGCAGCGATTCATTGCGAGAATCAGGGCAATAGGCACATTACGATGCCCGGCGATCCGTTGGAACACGAGAAAAATAAAACACGCACACGGGGGGGAGATGGTACGCCCTATTCCGTGGAAAGTTTGATGGACACAAGATGTATCTCATGCTCGTGAAACGCGGGGAACTATCGTTGGTGCTGAATATCTCTTTCCATATAGGTCTCGCCGTTGGTAATCTTCAATACTTTTCCTCTTGTTGTTCATGCCATTGACACTATAGATATGCTTTTATTATTTTTTGTTTGTTGCAGAGGGGTGCCGGTTATCTCATCACCAAGTGAAAGAGAGTAAGAAGCAGTAGTAGCACGCATACTATGCAACTAGTACAAGGCGGTTTAATATCAAGGGCGCAGATATATTTTTTAAAAATAAAAGAATAAGCCTCGCAAAGCTAGACAGCAAGCGCAAGTAAAAATATATAGTCACTCAATAATGAAGTTCTGCAAATGAATGAAAGCAAAAAGGTGCCTGCAGCCGTGTGCGCTGAGATGCCGGCATCACCTATGCAGATTCTTTTTTTCTGCTTCTGATGTGTGTGTGTGTGTGTGCGTCCGAACCGCCGACAAATATAGACCAAGAGCACGGCGACAAGACCATGGACAAGTCACGTAACAGCATCAGATCGTACGGCTCAGCTAAGAGGCAACGAGAGCCCGAACTAAACTACAGTCAAGCAACCCGATAGTCGCACTGTATGTGGAGCAGCGGCACAGCCAGGGGAACCGGCGGCAATAAGTTTGCTGCACGCACGAACCACAGCGGTGAACAAAGTAATAATAAAAAAACGGACACCCACTATCCGTCACTTGTGGCACGCAGCAATGACAGATGACGCATTTAGTAGCGGTAACGCAGCGGCCTCACGCACCGCTTCACAATGAAGAACACCGTCACAAGAAAAAGCAGCAGAAATGTCGTGAGGCTCAGCGGGAAGGATGGGCCGTACTTGAAGCCCAGCGACCCTAGCGAAACATTGTTGCACAGCTTCTCCGACCGCAGCACGCCGACGAGGATGACCGCGATTAGCTGCAGCACCAGTGCGACAATGGAAAGGACGACAACTGAGAGCCTGCCGAGGCAGCCGCGGCCCAGTACGTGGCAAATGGAGAGAATCAGTGCAACGAGCGAGACGATCATGCTGAGAAAGGTAAAGGCGAAGAAGCCACCGGCGCGACCGAAGAAGGCGCTGCAGAAGACCTCATCGAGAGCAAAGTTCCCGCAATCGCCCTGCAGACACCCACGCACGCGAAACACGGAGACGGCGATGTGGAGCCCCGGCTCCTTGTAGTCCAGAATCGTGCTTGCCAGCGCACCAATGTTGAAGCCAATGTTCGCCAGGAGCGCAAACGCAATTGCCACATTCTCAACCAAGCAGCGATCCATCTTGGCGGGGCGGCAGATGGTGGGGGTCAGCTCATACTGCCCCCAGTGGGCGCCGCCCTCCATTCCGTTCATGTCGCCGCCGTCAGCATCGGCCAAGTTGTAGCGGCCCCCAGCAGCAGCGTCGTCGGCAACCCCGCTGCTGCGCTCGACGGGTGCACTCAGCTCCGCAAGATTGTAGTTGTTCAGGTCAATATTCTGGCTAGAGGGCCCGGCGCTGTCGGCTGACGGCCCAGCCGCTCCAATGTCATCAAAGTCCCTCCGATCCCGCATCATTGCAAACGTTCACTCCGTCAGCGGTGACGCTGTTGTTGTTTAGCTCTCACTGTGCTTGCTGCGGCTATGGCTGCAATTACCCTTTACTGGGGTCAACTTGAGCGGGTAAAAAAGGAAAAAAACTGGATCCCTAACTGAATATGCCGATGCGCAGACAAACACATGTTTGTTGGAACAGGAATCGATGATATTGTGGGAGAAACAGAAGAGAAAGTCATAAATAACGACTAGTGGCGAAATGGTCATCCCTTTCCTTTTTATCGTTGCTCAAACTATACTTGCACACAGACCCGTGCATCAGCAGGTAGATAAGTGCCAGCCCATGTGGCCCAGCTCCCAACGTTCGTGTGCCTCCGCGCGCCCCAGGCGGCAAATGGGTAGCTTCACCGAGGCATTTTTGTGCACACTGGGGGTAGCACCATGCGCCTTTTCGTGGCGACCCCCCCCTTTTTTTTTGCACAAAGGCATCGGACAGTCAAGCATACCCACCCACGGTCTCCGATGCATCCCTTCAAGTACAACGAGAGAGCGGAGGTTTCGGATCATAGCGTCAAGTTGCTGTTTTTTTTTCAAGCTGTTTCTTTTTCTTTTGGTGCTGTGGCTGAAGTACTCTGTTATATATGCATAGATATATAGAAACTGCCAGTGATTTTACATCAAGGAGACCAAATAAAAAAAATAAAAATGAGAAGAAGCACAAAGATAGCATGCGTGCACAGACATCGCAGTCGAACAACAGAAAACCGCGTAATAAAAAAAGTACAAAATGGTTGGGAGGTGCGGGGGCGGAACAATAAGAAACGATGGCGGCCCGCTGAGCTCTTTCTCTCTCGTGGCACAACGGCTTGGCAGGCCTATTTACATGCTACCAGTTCACCCTCGGACACCAACCTCCACCAACAATCAACGACAACGGAATTTTTAAAAAGTGTGGAAACTACAGAAAACTCACACCCGTCGTTCCTCCTCTTCTTATCGCTTTCTGACTGCGTCCACTTGCTTGGCAATAAACGAATCGTACGTTCTATTCTCAGGGTGTGGACAGGAGGGGGGGGGGGGTGGGGAGGGTTACTGCACTTACTCTCTCTCTCTCTATGAATGTGCTGTTTCCATCTGTGGACGGTAAGTGGAAATCACAGAGCAGCAGTGAGGAGGACAGGGTGACGGGTTGGGGGGGGGGGGGGGATGGGTATACACACCAGCACGAACGTCACACACACGCACCTGTCCGTGTCTGTGCGGTGCAGAGCTCTAACCCTACAGGGCCGCTTCACTTAGAGGGCAAGGTTGCCGACGCGCCAGATCATGACGGCGCCGTCCTCGCCGGCCGACACGACGCGCTTGCCGTCGGGCGAGACCTTCACCTTGGTGATGCCGCAGCTGTGCGCGAGGCCGACGGCGATGCAGTCACCACGCTCGTAGTCCCACACCTTGAGGATGCGGTCGTTGCCGCCGGAGGCGAAGAAGAGGCCGTCTGGGGAGATGGAGACAGCGTTGAGCTCGCCCGTCTTGCTTCCGGCGATCTCGCGGATGGGGTTGCAGTCGACGCTGTCCCAGTACGTGATACTCTTGTCGCTGCCGCAGGTCAGCAGCTGGCTCTCATCCGGCAGGTAGTCGACGGCGCGGAAGTATGTCTGGGAGTACATGATGTTGCGGCGGACGTGGCGGGTGAGGTCCCACGTGATGCAGCTGCCGTCGTCGGCAGCCGACACGCACTCGGTGTCGTCGTGCGACACAACGATCGCGTTCACAGTCGCCGTGTGCTCCTTCATGCTCGCGGTGAGGGAGCAGCTCGCCCCGTTGATCTGCCACACGCGCACCTGGCCATCCGACCCACCGGTCAGGATGTGCCGGCCGCTGTGGTCGGTGCAGACGGTGGTGACGCCAACGCGGCCACCCTTGTTGCGCTTGCCCGTCGGCACGTCGGCCTTGTGTGCGTCGTTGACGGAGAACACGAGCTTGCCGGACTGCGGGCCAAACCCGCGGATGCGGCCATCGCTCCAGCCGGAGACGATGAGGGAGCCGTCCTTGGTGAAGTCGATGCAGTTGCACGTCCGGTCCGGGATCTCAATCCGGAGCAGCTCCCCGCACGTCTTGGCGTTCCAGACGCGAATGTCGGAGCCGCTGCAGGTCGCAAAAAGGGCGCTGAAGCCCGCCGGGAAGACAACCTGGCTGACCGACTCGCTGTGGCACGTGAGGCGGAGCTCCGCACGGAAGCTGCCGCCGTTGACAAAGTACATGTTGCTACTGGACGTGCCCACGAAAAAGTGGTTCCCAATGACGGCAAGGCCAGTCACGCCGCCCGACACGTTGAGGCTCCGCTGCTCAGTGAGGTTGATCTTAGAGAGGAGTTGCACCTCGCCGGCACCGCTGCCGACGAGGACATCCCCGGTCCTGGTCAGCACGGTGCTGATGATGCCGCCAGAGAGCTTCTGCTGGGGGCCCTGCATCTTGAACACGTTGGCGTGCTCCAGCTGGGCGCAGACTACATCGCCGGTGGAGGTGCCGCAGTACACGTACTTGTCGGTGGCCTCGACCACGATCGTGGTGAACTGGCGGCGCATGTTGCCCATGTTCACGTCAGCCGAGCTCATCTTGCGCTCGTTCAGGTCCACGCTCCACACGCGCAGCGACTCCGCGCCGCCGGTGAGCAGCCTGGTCGAGTCCGTGTTGCAGAAGGCCACGCACCTCACGTCCTTCTGGCGGGTCGGGGCGCCACACAGCGGGCGGCCCGTCTCAATGTCCCAGAAAACAATGGCGTTGTCGTCCGGGCCACCGACCGAGACGAGGAAGCGCTCATCTGGGGAGAAGGCGAGGGCCTGAACCTTGACCTTGTGCAGCAGCATGCGGTGGATCAGGCGGCGCTCGGCGTAGTCAAAGATGCAGACGTCCGCCTGGAATCCAGGGTGGGTCACCTGGCCGGAGGCCACGTACCGGCCGGAGCGGCTGACAGCGAGGCAGCTGATCTTGTCATTGTGACCGTACAGGAAGTCAGACTTGGCGGAGGGGTTGCCAATCTCCTTGATCACAATACAGGCACCGAGAGGATAGATGAGGTGGGTGCCGTCGGGGTGCGTGAGCAGCCCGTTCGCGACCTGGCCGCTGTACCCCAGCACGGATTCTAACTCCAGACGCGGCGTGGACTCGTACTCGGTCATCGCAACGGATCACGGAAACGAGGACGGTGTGGAGGAACGAGGAGGTTAGGTTAACGAGAAGAAAATGGGCTGGTGTGCCGAAAAACAACCCAAATATCCCTCGGGTAAAGGGGGCGGGAAGATTAGAATACGCGGAGGGTATATCCTGCTCCCTTAGCTTACCTGTGTATATATATATATATATATATCCCAACGTAGATATATACAATAACGTGCAAGCGAGCTCTATGACTAGTGTTTACACAGCACGTGCCTTGATCTGTTGCTTTGTTGTGGGAAAAGAATTCATGTCATCGGCATTACGGGGGAAACAAAAAGAAAAGGTAAGATGGTGGCATTCGCATCACACTACATCATGATACTAGGGCAAAGGATTTGTTTAGCGTGGCTGCTTCTCCCGCGTCTTCGGTTTGTGTACTGCTTGGCTTGGAAAAGAGTGTTGTTGTTGTTGTTTTTTGTCCTGACGCCCATGAACCCGCGTGGCGATTTGTATGCGGTAACGGAAAAAAAAGCTGTACGTGAACTTGTGGTATCAAATTGTCGCTGATGCAAACATGACAGTGCAGCACCACCACGCCGTCCGGGGTGATGAAAGACGCACTCGATTCAACGATAACTGTGTGTGTGTTCCCTCCCCGCTCATTCAGAAACATAAACGTTGCGGGTAGGGTACGGGGACAAGTATAGAAATCGGCAGCAGTTCAGCCGGAGAGGTACTGCACGGCGTCTGCCACAATTTGGGCGGGGGAGTTGGTGAGATCGACTGTAGTTCCGTACTCGTTCGCCGTGTCGAGCGGCTCCAAGGTAGCCAGCTGCGAGTCGAGGAGGGACACGGGCATGTAGTGGTTCTCGCGGGAGGACATCCGCTGCAGGATTAACTTCGCATCACCGCTCAGGAGGATAAAACACACCTGCGCCTCGTGGCCTTGCCTCAGTACATCCCGGTAGCTCCTCTTCAGGGCTGAGCATGCTAATACAACGCCGCAACGGCCGTCGCCCGTGCGGCCCTCCGAAATACTCGGCGTAATCACCTCTTCGCGTAACCGCGTCAGCCACGGCAAGCGGTCGTCGTCGGTGAGGGGCACTCCAGAGCGCATCTTTTCCACATTCGCGGCGGTGTGGTACGAGTCCCCCTCAACGAATGGGCACCCCAACGCCTCGGACAGGTTGCTGCCAATCGTCGATTTTCCAACCCCTGAGGGGCCGCACACCACGACAGCGACAGCGCGATGGTCCATGTGGGTGTGAGTAGGGCTACAGCGCCGTGCGAAGGGAAGTGGAACGCCCAAGTCAGCAGAAAGTGTGATTGCGACGCAGCAGCGCTACGCGTCGAATGGGCGGCAAGAGTGAAATTAAAGACAGTCCCAAGACCACCTGTAAGTTGAAAAGAAAAAAACACAAGACGAGGCACAGATGGAGCTGTCATTGGGAAGGATAAATAGAGAGCGGAGGAGCAGTATCAGGTAGTAGTATATAAAAAAAAGCAAGTGGTGATAATGATCATCGAAACAACAGCGATGGGGTGAGAAGTAGGTGGCGAGTGGAGACGGCATTTCGAGAAAACAGCGTATTGTGGTGGTGAACTTGGGAGAAAACAAAAGCGATGATGACAATACGCGGGGAGACCCGGCATCGTGCACGCGTGAATAATATAAGCAAAGAAAACCGTGCGTCTCTCACAGCTTGGCACTACGGTAGTCGTTCCTCAGAGGCAAGAGGAAAGAAGCAGCCAACCGCGTTGGGATGGCTATGCTTTGCTGGGTGTATTTTTCTCTTTTTGATCTTTTCCCACCGCGCGCTACACCGTTTCCAAAGACAGGCGATGGGGATGGCGCTCGAGACGCGCGCAGTACAACCAGTCCTTCTCCAGCTCTGTGAAGGGGTCGTTGAGAGTGTTTTTTGTTTAATAATGCTTCTCATACTTTTCTACATTCTTTGGTCGCTGTAGCTAGCTATCCAAAGAGGGTGTAAGCGGTACAGTTTTGAAGGCTATTGAGTGTTGCTGTTTCACGTACTCAGCCGCGACATGAGTCGACGCCAGCTGGTCATAAAGCTTGCCCCATTTGCGTCGTCTACGCGCAACTTTTGCTGTGCTGGGGAGCCGGTCCCGTCGCCAGTCAGCTGGTTTAGAAACGCCTTGAGTCGCGGGTCCTTGACCGCGACAAGAGCCTCTCCAGGGTCCATCTCCTCAGCCTCACGATCACGCTCCACGCACAAGCGAGCGCCAATGCCGCCATTGCACAGCGCATGGAAGTCGTCCATCTTTGTGAACAAGGGCGGTGGATCCATCTCCGTTAGCTTCGCAATGACTTTCGAGCGCATAGCATCAATCTCATCAACGATCCTCGCCCTGTTCGCGCCCAGCTCAACATACTTCCGATTTGCCTGAACGATCGAGGACCGCAGGGACTCTCTCCGCCTCTGCAGCGAGGACAGTGTCTCCTCCGTCGAGTCACTGCTTAAGCTACTTGAGAGTTCCTCCTCAGAGTCACGTCCGTCATCGCGTGACGTTGGGGTTGCATCGGCGAGGCTCAGCGCCTCAGCGCGTCGGACCACACCAGCTAGCTGGCTCTCCATGCTTCGCAACTCCGTCGTCAGGTCCCGCTGCTCAACTGTGATCGACATGGATTGCTCAGAAAGCGACGCTAGCTCCTTCGCGGCGACACGGAGGTCATCGGTGAAGTCCGCGACCTCCATCTGACGCAGTAGCGCCGTGTCCTCCCGAATAGCACTGGCAGGACCCTCGAAGACAATTGCGCCGGGAGAAGAGTACAGGTCGACAGTTTGTCCCACAGACAGCAAGCTGGTGGGCGATGGGGGCGTAAAGAGGGTCGCACGGGTCACTCGCAGCACCGTCGACAGGGACTTTAAGCGACGCACCCCCAATCCGTTAAGCACACCCGCCCAAGGTGACGACAGAAACACAACGTGGCGAGTAACAAACTCCTCGCCTGGTGGCGGCGTGGGAAGGCGGTAACGGTACAGTGTCGGGACCGGCGGCCACGGCAGCGAGCACGCCCCACCAGCCTCCCTTGGTCGTGGAAAAGTGACAGGGGAGAGCGGGTGCGGCGAGGCGTCTGTGTACGCGGCGGCGACGGCGGAGAGGTAGTATACCAACGTGTACTGGTCGTACCCCACCAGCTGCGTCGCGCGCGGGGCGTCACCCTGTACGCGGGGGTTTAGCTCAATGAGTACGGGCCTGCCATACTTGGCACTGTCGGGACGCTCGTCGATGCGCAGCTCGCAGTGCGAGCAGCCATTGACCATCCCCAGAGCCTTGCAGCAGGCAATCGCGTACTCCGCGACTGCTCGCTCATCAGAGGATGGGTCGAGGCCACCAAGGTCGTCAACGAACTCCAGGCGGTCATACAGCAGCGACGTGCTTTCCACCTCCTCGGGCAGCTTCACAGAGGGGTTTATCTGTGCACGATCTTTAAGTTTCTTCTCCACGCTTTGGCGAAGCCGCGTGCTGACGTTTGTCTGGGGGTACTTCCAGCTTCTCCACACGTCCGTGACCACCGTCACGCCTTCGAAGCTGACGAGGTTCACCACGTATTCCTGGCCCTCAATGTACTCCTCAACAACCATGCGGCGCGCTGCCGTCCGCTGTGTGGTGAGGACACCCTCGCAGACCTTGAAGGCCGTGCGAACATCGGTTTCCGTTGGGCACAGCGTGACGAACTCCGACCCAGCGCCGCTGACCGGCTTCACAATAACCGGGTAGTCGAGCTCAGCCTCGGCCATACGCGCGATGGCGTCATCGGCAGAGTCGCTCTCGATACTGCGGATGTGATCGAGGCCCACCTCCGCCAGCCGCCGGTGCATCGTGGCCTTGTTCTCCCTCCACGGCATCGCGGTAGCGGGATCGTTGTTGAAAAGATGCAGGGAACGGTACACTTGCGACTGGTGCGCTGGATCTTCCGCACCGCCTGCGAACGACAACGACACCCGTCGTGGTGGTGGAGGCGTCGGGAAACTCGCCTGAGAGCTGCCCGTCCCGCTGCCAGCCTCTTTCTGCGCCGCCTCCATGTCCTCGGCGATGAGCCACTTGTCATCGCCGTCCTCCTCTTCGACCATCTTCCTCGCGATGAGATCGCTCTCCGCCGTACTGGCGGCAAGACCCATGCGCGCAGCCGCCTCCTCCACGCTGACACCCATCTGACGGAGCGCAATGTAGTCGCCGAACGGCAGGGTGCCATCGCAGGAGTGGACGAAGCCAAGGACGTCGCGGACACCGTCGCGCAACACCAGCTTCTCGTAAAGGTTCTCGTAATGCGCGATGGACGGCACGACGCCGATCGGGGAGTTGAAGCACATCCAGTGAACCATCGGGGTAGAGGGGTCGTTGAGTTTGCGTCGCACCTCGCCCCAGGTGCTGTTCCGCACGTCTCCACACGGCACCTCGTCGTACTCCTCCGCGAAAAATGGAAACAAGGTCCGCTCGACTGGGTAAAAGTGCTTCTGGATGTGCCGCACATAATCGCCCTGCGAGCCGGACATTTGGACACCAACTACGCAGGGGCGATTCAGCTTAGCGTCGATCTCGGCGATGTACTTGTGCTCCTCAGGCCAGTTCCGCAGGACGCTCCGGCGGAAGGCCTCGAACGGGAGGCGGCCCTCGTACTTTTCACAAAGCTGCCGTGCGATTGCATTGACCTCCGAATGGTCAATATCGGGCTTTGGCTGCATCTTTGACGCACCCACACACACGGAAATACAAGCAATACAGAGAAGGTTCGCTGATCAAGAAGCTAACAGTGTTGTGACAGAAAGAGAGGGGGGGGGAGGAACAAGAGAAAGCAAAAATATCGGAAAGGAAGGAAAACGATAAAGTAACAGAAAACAGAGGGGAGGGCAGAAGTCTGTGAAAGGCGTACACCGGATAGAGAATGAGAGCCTGACAGCCCGACGTCAAAAAACCCAAGGTGAAGAGGAAGCAATGTATATATATATACAGAAGGAAAAATGGAAAAAAGGAAGGACTCGACGAAAATATAATCCGAAATAGTGAACAATTCAGCCCCAGACGTTGTTGTTCAATGTAGCTAAGCACGTTTATACAAAGTCGTTGCTGCCACCACAGCGTTGTTGTTCTGCAGTTTCAGAGTATGCGTAGATAGTCTTTGTTGACTGCACACACACAAACCCACAGAAATTGTGTATCCCCAAGAACTGCACACGCTGACACCTTTGAAAAGAAAGGAGGACCAATGGCCTTTCTTTCTGTGTATGCGTGTCGTTCTTGTACAGAACTTAGGAAAAAGTTTTGACACTAGCGCAAGTTCTTATGGAGGTGATGGAATGCTGGGTATATCACAAGAGTGGGATGTTGTTGCTGTAACAAGTAAAAACGAGTTTCAAAGGTAATAAGGTAAGCAAAGGTGTCCGTGGGTGGGGTTTGTGTGCACGCTATACAAGATAGAAAGAAACTGTCTGATATTTACGGGTAGTGTACGTGCGTGCCAGTATTCCTGTGCTTATTTTTCTTTTTTTCTTCGGTTTGTAGAAAGATGGTGACACAACACGGCAACGGCTATACCAAGGAGGGGGGGGGAGTACAAGGAATAACCGTTGCGGTTGTCAAAGTCGCTGATAACGCTGTTCTTCCTGATCTGGGCGTATCAATATAAAAACTAGATGCAAGATCTGTTTCTGCTGCAGGGTGGAGCAGACCACGTTCCTTTCCTTTTTTCTTTGAGTTACAATGTTCTTTCCAAAGGTGCACGAGTAAAGGCAGAGCAGCCGTACGATGGGAGGGGAAGAAGAAACAAAAAAGAAAAGGCAGTGATCGGATCTACCTTGTTAACGATCACATGTATGTATGCATGAAGAGGGGGACACAGCAAAAGC
>AUXJ01002782.1:0-16506 GCA_000482205.1 Herpetomonas muscarum
AGCTGTATCAACGTCGCTGCCCTTCTGCCGCGCACCAAAAAGGGAAGAAGTTAAAACCACCCCAAATGCGTATTTGCCGTGCGAGATGGAGAGATGTGTGGCCTCAGGCAACGCCACGGTATATAAAATTTAAAACAGAAAACGAAGGGGAGGGAGAGGGGGAGAGAAACGCTGAGACGGGTGTCGCGATGATGGCGGCTGTGGTTATGGTGGCGGCTGACACACTGAACCTCTCTCGCTATCCCCTTCACTTTCTTTTTTGTTTGTTTTGTGTCTTTTTTATTTATTTATTTTTAAAATGTACAACAGGAAGGAGAGCAAGGTATATGGTAGACGTATTATATGTGTATGTGTGTATATATGAAATGTGTGTGTGTGTGTGTGTGCGTGTGTGCAAACTAGTTAAGAAGGAATAACAATCTAAAGGAACAAAAATAATACAAGCAAAAAGTAGCCCAAATGAACAAAAAGTGGGGTTCTTCTTTTGAAAACAAATTGGATAAAACTACAAAGAGAGTGCACAGAATGAGGCCTGAAAAAAAAAGAGAGAGAGAGATGGCACAACGCCGAGTTCTCTTAGAATTATACCGGGAGTAGCAACCAAAAGGGCCTATACCTCTCCCTTTTCTTTAGTTTTCTCACTGTGTGTCTGTTCAGGCGAGAGACCCGCGCGGGTGCAGCGACACCTTAACGGAAGGGGTGATATATAACAATAGAGAAAAGTATTTTAAAAAGGGGGAAACGAAGAAGACAGGAGGAGAGAGTGATAGTGGGGAAATTCGTCAATCGGTGGTGCACCAAACTTTCCCGCCCCTCCCCTCTCACTTTGCCTCTCCACCCTCCCTTTTGGTGTGTGGGGTGTGTGTGCTGGTACACTTGAATTCCTTTCTATTTTCTATGTTTTGCTTTCTTGGTGTTGCTGTTTGTTTGTTTTTCTGCCCTTGGTGGCGATGAAAAGAGAGACGAAGAGAGGGAGATAATCTGCAAATAATAAAAAACACGACGGATCGCATCGGCATCTTCATGATACACACACCCACAGATACCTGAACATAAGTGTGTGTGTGTGTGTGTGTGTGTTTGTTCATTCTCTTTTTTTGTTCTCTCACACATTCCACCTAGGAATACTAACGACTGCTTTCCCTCTTTTCTGCACAGAGAAATTTTTGTTGTGTTTTCTTTTTGTGTGTGTGTGTTATGTTCTTGTGGTGCGCGTAAAACGCAGCGAGACATATGCAGTCCGCATTGGGAGGAGGGGGGAGGGGGGAGGGGGAGGGGGGGGAGATGAGAGAATATATATAGCATCCACGTATGTGAAACAGACCGAGAAATTGGCAATTGTGTATATTATATAAATATATATATAATGAGGACAGGCAGAATGGAGTGTGGAGAGAAAAGAAGAAGAGGGAGAGAAATGCAGGAAGGGAAAAAAATATGCTTCTTGATCTTTTCGCTTACTGGATTGAGGACATGGACAATTTAAAAAAAAAGAGATCGAGGAGTTTGACGGTCACACAAGATGGAAGGGGGGGGACCCAAAAGAAAATGTATAAATGTTGGAGTGATGTATGATATATATAGGCAGAGAAAAAATTGAAACGAGGAGCAGGAAGGGCCACTAATATCGTGAAAAAGGAAAGGAGAAGAACACGAATTGGGAAAAAAAAGGAAGGGAGACGTACACACAGGAACAAGGAACAAGTAGGAGAGCAATATCAGACACTATGGAATAGCAATAATAAATATGCAGTGGGAAATCAAAGCAACGAGAGGGAGCGACGGTGAGAACGGAAGAAGAATAAATAAATAAAACAGAAGAGACAGACAGTGTGTGGGGGGAGAGAAAAGGGGGCGATGCAACGGCTCAGGATTAGCAAAATGAAAAGAGAAATGGGGACGGGGGAGATATCTGTGGGGAGGAGGAGGAGAGGTACACAGCCACACATACAGTCACGAGTAAATGCTAACTGAGTGCTATAGCAGGTGTGTCAGTGCACGTATATATATGCCCGTCTCCTCAAAAGGAAGCGTGTCGATGAGGTGGGGGGGGGGGGAGGGTCCTCGTACGTTTCAGCAGTGGAGCCACACACGTAGAGCCTTTGTTATGTTGCTGTGATTGCACTGCCGTTGGCAATGGGTTTCTTTCCTTTCCTTTCCTTCTTTTTCAACGGCAAAGGAAGAAAAAAAAGAACGCCAAATTCCCAATAACGATGATGACCTTTAGAGGTTTCTCGCGAGGGCCGATGCGTGCTGCATGTCCGTGATGGCGTTCTGCAGCTCATTGATGTAGATCACCAGCGCGCGCGTCCCAAAGATAAAGGCCTCGAGGCTGTGAATGTCGTGGTTCGTCAGCACAAACTCCCCCTTCTCCGCGTCGAAGAAGGAGAGATTCTGCAGGATCTGCGTCCCCTCCGCCGGCTCGTGGCTGCTGCAGTCGCCGCCGCCATCGTCGTCGTCGTACGGGAAGGGTTTGCTGTTGTTGTTGTTGTTGCTGGAGGAGTTTAGGAGAGGGGCGGAGCTGCCAGGCCCGCCGCTGCGGGGGTGGCTGCCGTCGCTGTCCTGGCTGTCGGAGGCGCCCTGCCGGGCCCTCTCCTTGCCGCCCGCGTGCTCTTCCACGGCGCTCAGCCGCTTCGCGCCGGCCTTCTCCTCGGGGGTGGAGCCGCTGGAGGAGAGCACCTTTTTCACAGTTGCGTCAGAGTTCTCGGTGCTGCCGCCGCTGCCGCTCCCGCGACGCTCCCCTGGCGGTGGCTGCGCCGTCGCCGCGCCCTCCGTGGCGGCGGGCGGTGGTCCGCTGAACGCGCCAGGGAGCTTGTTCCCCGTGGTGGGGGCGGTCGGCGGCGCAGCGGCCGGCGTCGTCGGCGCGGTTGGCGCTGGCGTCGCGATCGAAGTGTTGGCATCGACCGGCACCGATGAGGGGCCACCGCTGCGGGGAAACTCTGCCGCGGTCGCGCCGCTGCCGTGGCTATCGTCGTCGTCGTCGTCGTCATCGTCGTCGGCCGCGGTGGGATCGCTGACGACGTCCGAGGCGTTGGGGGTGGTGTAGTGGCTGTAGCGGGGGCCCTTGCGCCGCCCGGGGCTCGAGCTCCGGCGGCCGCCCTTACCGCGGCGGGTCTTACCATTGCTGTCGTCCTCATCCTCATCCTCACCGTCCTCACCGTTGTCGTCGCCGTCGTCGTCGTCGTGCTTGCGCGGCTTGCGAGGGCGCGGGCGCCGCATCGTGTGACTCATCTCGGAGATGTCAGTGTCCTCCTCCCCGCCGCCGCCGCCGCGGTTCCCGTCGTGTCCCTTCTTCTTGAAGAAGGCGCCCCAAATGGATGTGTTCTTGATGAAGGAGGTGTTCTTGACAAACGACGAGTTGGCCAGGTTCTCCAGCTGGTCCACGTCCATCGTCCGGCGGCGGGCCGCGTCGCTGTCGTCGCCGTCGTCGTCGCTGTCGCCGCCGCCCTTCTTGCCGTCGCTGTCGTCGCCGTCGTCCTTCTTGCCGCCGCCCTTCTTGTTCATATGGTGCTTCTTCCGCAGCCGCGAGACGAGGTCGTCGTCGGCGCCGGTGACGGAAAACACCTGAGCGACGCCGCCGACAGCGCTCTGCGGGGCCCCGCCCGTCGCGACGGCAGCAGCGGCCGCGGCCGCGGCGGTCTGGCCGCCCGGGCCGCCCATCGACATGGAGCCGGTGAAGGTGCGGTTGGCGACAAAGTTCTTCAGCGCCGCCTCCTCCTCCTTGGACAGGTTGTAGCTGAGGTACCCGCGCTTCTTCTTCTTCTTCCCTTCCTCGTCGCCGCCCGCCGCCGTCTGAGTGCCATCCTTCGCGTCGCCGCCGCGGCCAAAGGACCTGCCGGCGCTAGCGAAGGATGTTGGAGCCGCGCCGCCGCCGCGGCCAAAGGAGCCAGCCGGGGCCCCAGGCGATGTCGGGGGCTTCTGCTGCTGCTGTGGCGGCGGTGGCTGGGCGGCCGTGGCGCTCTTGTTGCTGCGGTTGCCAATGGTGGGGGGCCCGAATGGGGAGCCCGGCGTGGCGGCGA
Organism: Herpetomonas muscarum; assembly: GCA_000482205.1. Lineage (NCBI taxonomy): Eukaryota > Euglenozoa > Kinetoplastea > Trypanosomatida > Trypanosomatidae > Herpetomonas > Herpetomonas muscarum. The sequence goes on from AUXJ01002782.1 coordinate 4,020, forward strand.
CAGCTGCAGCGGCTGCTGCAGCGGCGGCGGGTGTGGTCGGCGACGAGGCTCCGAGCGGCGGCTTCTGATCGCCGCCGCGGGTGACAAAGGAGCTGGCGGGGTCGGCGTCGTACGGGTGCGGTGGGAGGTCGTGGGCCGACATGTGCCCAGGGAAGCTGTAGCAGCTGCCGGCGCCGCCCATGCCGTCGTTGCCATAGTCGTAGCCGTTGTCCATGAACCGGCCCTCGCTGTTGTTGTCGTCGTCGTCGTCGTCGCCGTCGATGGCGAGCTGGATGGAGCTGATGTAGGTGTCGCGGATCGCCTGGTGGGCCTCCATCATCCCCGCGCGCAGCTTCGTCAGGTGCGTCGTCGGGACGTGCGTGGCCTTCCCGAGCGCGAGGAGATTGAGATCGACGGCGGCGAAGATGAGGTCGGACAGGTCGCAGGCGTGCGGCGCGATGCGGTGCAGCACGACCCAGTGAACCGACAGGTCCGTGTCCTTGTCGGCGCGGCTGGACATAAAGTTGTGGTAGGCGTACCGCATCATCGACAGCGCCGACAGCACCTTCCGCTCCGCCGCGACGATGCGGCGCCACTCCTCCTCCGGGTAGGCGGTGGAGCTCAGCGTCGGCTCCTCAATCGCGCCGGGGATGAACCGCTCCTGCTGCCGAATCTTCTTGTGCATCTCCTTCAGCAGCGCCGACACATCCGCCGCGATCGCGCTGGGGTCGTCGGGCATGTCGAGGTTCCGCAGCAGCCGCGCGACAGACTCGCGCAGGCAGCGGAGGCTGACATCCAGACCCATGCTCACCTTTGTGCGCCCCCGCATCGGCCACAGAACCGTGATGATGGCAAAGTACACGAGGATAGCGAAGCAGTTCTGGTTGATACGGGTGATGGCGGCCTCCTGGTTCTGGTACTGTGTGATGATCGAGATCATGCTGCACACGACGGCGTTGCCGAGGGCGTAGAAGTTGGGCGAGGCCTGGATGTAGGCGCCAATGAAGCCGATGATGACGACGAAGATGTACAGCACCCACCGCCGCAGGTTCGCGATCTGCACCACCATCAGCGCGCAGATGGAGCCGACGACGGTGCCGAGGAGACGGCCGGTGGCGTAGTGGAAGCTCTCGGAGCCGGTGGGGTTGTAGCACAGCGCGATAATCGACGCGCCGGCCATGGCGCTCGTCGGGCTGTTGCCCATCGCGTAGACCTGGAAGATGGTGGGCACCACCATGCACAGCGCGAGCTTGATGGCCTCCTTGAGGCGGCGCGGGATCGTGCGGTTGTAGTAGGCTCCGTAGAAGAGCTGCTTGAAGGCGCCAATCACGCTCTCAATGTCGCGGACGGGGAAGAGGAGGGCGTGGACGAGGCTGTTGGGCGGGTGGGGGTCCTCCTCGAAGCCGGCGATCACCTCGCACAGCTCATCAACGCTGAACATGAAGAAGCCGAGGAAGACGTCGGCCTCCTCCGTCTCGTAGTCCTCGTTGGTGAGGATGACCTCCTCCCGCACCCGCGACAGCGCGTCCTGGAAGGCATCGCGGGCCTGCGCAAAGTACGCAATCTCCGCCCGCGTCACCTGCCGGTCAAAGTTGACAATCTTCAGGATCATCGAGTCCATCGCCGACGTGATCAGCGCGAGGTCGTCGTCGATGGCGGCGCCAAAGTTCATACACATGGGCGTCTCGATCAGCGTCGGGCTCGTCGCGAGGAGCTCGATGATGTGGCTCATCGAGCCGAGGATGTTGTGGATGTACTTGCAAAAGGCGAAACGCACGCGCATGTTCGCACGGTAGGCGCCGGTGTGCGGCTCGTAGTCAGACTCGTCAAGCGCCGTCTCGATCTTTGGGATGCACGCCTCCGCAGTCGCGCGCAGCTGCCGCAGCCGCATCACGTTCAGCTCGCGCTCGAGCGGCGTCCGCACCCAGAAGCTCGAGCACGTGCCCTGCAGCTCAATGCTCAGCGCGTTGCCCATCGCCTTGATGTAGTGCTTCGCGCCGTTGCTGGACCAGCGGATGAACGGGACGAGGAAGCCAGCCACGGCAAAACCCATGGACACGAGCAGGCAGATGATGTAATCGCCAACGTACCTATAATCGGTCCCGACAGGGTCGGTGACGTACTGCATGATCGTCGAGGCAAGCACGTACGCCATCGTCTTCTTCGTCTCCTCCGCGAGGAAGGAGCAGACGAGGGTGTAGATGAAGAGCAGCAGGATGCTGAGCCAGGCCGGGCCGGGGTGGACGGCGATGTGAAAAATCACGAGGATGAAGCCGAGGATGAAGCCTTTGATGACAATGTACAGCTCGCGCAGCCCGGCGCCGAACGTCGGCATCGTGATCCAGAAGGCCAGGAAGGCCAGCGAGGACGCGAAGCCCTTCGGCACAATATACATGGTCGTCGGCTCCAGCGACAGAATCATCGTCGGCATCACAGTCAGAATGGAGCCGCGGAAGGCCCAGTCCATCTTTTCCCAGAACCGCGGCGACGACAGCACCGAGAAGAAGCGCGTGCCGAAGCCGCTGAGGGGGATCTGCGTCCGCTCGTCCCATGGGATGGCGTGGAGGGCGTTAATGTTGCGTGACCGCGCCGCCTGCTCGTCGCGCTCGTCGTCGCCGGCCACGTTGACCATCGTCCGCTTTATCTCCTCCGACTGGTACCCCCTCTCCTCGAGCTCGCGCTTGGGAATCACCACGTTCGACTTCCGCCCGTTGGTGCCGCTGCTGCCGCCACCACCACCACCACCACCACCACTACCACCAGCGCCACCGCCGCCTAATGAGGAGCCGCCAATTTGGCCCCGCTCCTCCGTCGCGGTCAGCACCTGGCCCCCTCCCTCGGCTGCTGCGGTGGTGTGCGAGTAGAGGCCGCCCCCTGTCTTGGAGCCGTGGCTGCTGCCGCCGGCGAAGAGGTTCCGCACCTGCGCCGGGCCGTGCCCGCTAAAGAGCGACGACGCGAACTGCCGCACGGAGGCCGCCGGCGCCGCCCCGGCGGGCCGCACCGGCGTCCCCGAGGACTCTACAGCTGTGATTAGGTTCGGTGTGTTCCTCCCCGTGTGGGGCGAGACGCGGCCCGCGTACGGGGAGATGCGCCCGGTGAGGGCGTTCACGTTCGACGGGATGCTCTGCCGCCCGGTGCTGATGTGGCTGCGCCGGAAGCCGGACTGCTCCGAGACGGCGCGGTGCTGCATCGCGTTGGCCTGGAACGCCTCCTCCTGGGCCATGAGGGGCAGCGGGCCGCGGCTGCTGTGGATGCTGCCGCGGGGGTGCTGCGAGCCGCTGCCCCCAAAGGCGGACGCGGCGGGCGGGACCGACTGCGACGCCGAGAAGCCGGCCTCGAAGGCCTGCAGCTGCTGCGCAGTCAGGGTGCCCTGCTGCGCGGCGCGGCGGGAGCCCCAGCCCATCTTGCTCTGGTCCAGCGGCAGCACCGGGTTGTGCAGCTCGCGGTTCGTGCCGACGCGCTTCAGCCGCTCCGTCGCGGAGGCCCACTGCGGGCGCGGCGCGCTGCCCCCCGAAGTGGCCACCGCCTGCGGCCACGCCGAGCCGGCCGGCGATCGAGAGCGGACGGTTCCCGGGAGGCTGGCGGCGACGGCGGAGCCCGTCCGGCGCCTTGAGCCGTTGCTGGAGCCGGTCGGCTGCGAGGCGGGGCTCGAGAGCGAGCCGAGCGACTGCGTCGCGTGGAGAACGCCGCTGCCGCCCGTCGCCGCAAAGACAGGCGACTGCCGGTAGCGCTCCATCGACGTGAAGTAGCTTTGCAGCTCCGCGTCGGGGCGGGCCGGCGGCTGGCTGGGGGAGCGGCCGCCGGCGACGGCGTGGGCTGGGAGGGCGGGCGACTTGCCCCGCGGCGCGTACGGCGGCCGCGTCGTCGGCGACACGCGGCCACCCACCACCGCGACCGGCCCAGGGGCGGACGACGACGTGGCGGCGGCGAAGAGGGAGGGGCCGGCGCGCGTCGGCGAGGGCAGCTCGCTCACCGGGGTGCGGGCGCGGTCGCGGAAGCTCGACGGCGAGAGGCGGCCGCCGCCGTTGGGGGAGGACGGGCTGCTGCGCGGGATGCTAATCGGCGACTCGTCCCGCGGGGCCACCGTCTCTGCGAAGGATGCGTTTGGCGGCCCGCCGGGCAGCCGCCGCTGGTGCTGCTGCTGGACGCGGGGGCGGGCGGTGGCGCTGGCGGCGGGGAAGGCGGCGCCGGCGACGATGGCGGGGTCGGCGTGGCTGCTCTGGCGGCTGCTGAAGAGCGGCGGGCTGCGGTGCGGCGTCGGCACTACCACCGGCGGCGCCGCGCTGGCCGCTGCCGATGCGGTGCCGGCGCTGCCCGTCGTCGTCGTGGTGGGGTGCTCGTCCTCCGCCGCGAACTTTGGGATGGAGACGAAGCTGGAGTTCTCCGCCAGCGTCAGATCCGGCGGGGGGTGGCCTTGCGCCTCGGTCGTCGCGAGGAACCGCTCGACGTCGGCCACCTCGCTGCCGGCGAAGGGGCGCGTCGAGGCCAGCACCGGCGCCGTATCCGTCCCGCCGGCCGCCCCGAAGGAGTCATTGTCGCCGACGGCGGCACCCCAGCGGCGCAGCAGCTGCCGGCGGTCAGCGTCAACGTCCTCAGGGCGCTGCAGGTGCAGCTGTGGGCGGCTCTGCCGGTGCTGGGAGGTGAAGCTCACGTCATCGCCGACGCTGGAGGGGGGCGCGCTGCCGGTGGGGCTGCGATCAGAGGAGTCCCCGTCCATTGCCTAGGGGGGGGGGAGGGGAGATACCTCTGAAAATTGCACACAACAACAAAGATATATATACAGATATATACAGAGAGATATACAGATATATATATATTATTTACAGAGAGGGAAAGAGAGAAGTTTCAGAGAACAAAAAAAAAGAACAAAAAAACGCAGGAAAGAAAAACACGAGTAATAAGGGAAACGGGAAGAGAGAGGGGAAAGGAAGAAGAGATCAAACGAGTGGTATACCGATCCGCTGTCAACAAGAGAGGGGGTGGTGGAAGAGAGAAATGTGGCCGGTGAAATGTCGTTTTTCCTTTCGAGAAGTGAAATATATTTAGATGATATATATATATATATATATTAAACTTGATGGAGCCGCGCAGTTCTTGCTTCCGTGAAGCGTCGATGGACACGGCGCGCGGGGGAGAAGAGAGTGGGTTAAAAATAGAAAGAAGGAACGGAATTATTTGGGCGAGATGGTAATTATATACACACCTAAAATAAGTAGACGAGCAAATAGAGCTCTTTTTATTTCTTTTCCTTAATAATAATAATGACAGTGGGGGGGAATGGTGATGTACAAAGCGCGCCTGCGACAGCTAGCAAAGAAAGACGGGGAGGGGTGACGAGCGGGAAATGAAATAAAAAGAGGAGAAATAGGAAAAGTAGAAAAAAAGAGAGGGCGTGTAGAAAAGGGGAAAGTGCACCAGTGCACAAATCGCTCTAAGGAAACAAAAGACTGGCTCTGCTGCTGTTGATATGTATATGTATATAAATATAAATATAAATATATATGAAGACAAAACAAACACGCACGCACGCACGGAGACGCGAGAATATGAAATGTACTCGTGAAGGAGTTCCTTTTGTGTGTGGGCGCGTGTGTGTATTAGTGTCTGAGCAGAGCGTAGAAAGGAAGAAAAAAAGAAAAGATAAAGGCACTGAAAAGGAAGAGGGTGAAACAGTGGCGGTGTGAAAAGTCAAATGAAGAGAGTGGGTGGTGAAGTGTAGACAAGGGTAAGGGAAAGGCGGAAAAAAAGAGGGGGAAAAAAAGGGAAGGAAAGACAACAGAAAGTGTTTTCTTTTCCTTCTATTCGTGTCTCGGCGTGTTGTGTGGATTGCCGTTGTTGATGTTTGGTTTCTCCTCCTCTGGACTTTATCGCCTAGGGTTTTGCTGTTTTCCCCCTCCTCTCTGAGGAGCGGCTGCTCTCTTTGTTTCTTTACAGAAGGTACGTCAACACACAGAGAGAGAGGTCAGGGGGGGTAGCGTGGTGATGTGTGTGGCGATAAGGGCGCGTATAAACGAACCGAAGAAGGAGAAAGGGAGAGGGAGAGGGAGAGATTATCCGCTGATGGCCAAAGGTATATAATATTGCACTACCGAAATAAGAAGAAATTTGTGTTTTTTATATAAAAATAGGCAGAGAGCACAAGAAGAAACGAAGGACGAATAATAATAAAAGATCAACGATGAAGGAGAGGGAAGTAATTTGGGATGGGGTAGACTTTTTTAAAAAAAGAGGTGGACAGCAGTTTGAGAGCACTTTGGAAAGGGAAGGGGGAGGGAGGCAGGGTGTGTGTGTGTGTGGATCCTGGCAAGCAAGAGCTGCTCCCGTCCGCGTAAAAGTGTTTAGGAATGAATCTGTCTTGTCACCCCTATCCAAATGTGCTACGTATAGAGTCGCTATATAATATACGCTTCTTCTCTCCTTCAATTCGGCCCGGCAACTGTATAAATATATAGTCGAAAAAAAAAGAATCGGGGGAAAAACAAAGTGTAAAGGACAAAAACTATCGGCTCAGCAAAGTAGGAGAACTCGAGGAAGAAGAGAAGGAAGGCGAAAGAAAAAATATATTATTGAGTGTGGGGGGGGGGGGTAAAAAACAAACAAGAGAAAGAGAAGAAGGCTGTATGTGCGTGGTCCCGCTCAGCTTTTTGGAGTATATTTCTGCACGCGTCTGATGCAAGGTCGTCTGAGAGGAAACACTTTCGCACCTGCAACGGGGAAAGGGGGACGGGGAAAAAGTGCGGAAAGGAGAACGGAGATGGCTGTGTAGTGTGGGGAGGGGGGGGGGAGAGAAGAGAGAAGGGTACAAAATAGCACAACAAATACAACCAAGAGCACACACACACACAAATTGTGGGAGAAAAAAGGATGGTGCGGATCTACTCTGGCGTGTCCGACGGAATGAAGAGACAGAAGGAAGGGGGGGGAGATAACGAGAGAAAATACAACGGGGGTGCGCGCGCCCAACTGAACCACCTCTCTCCTCGCGATCCGGAAGAGGGTGCTGGTGGCTGTGGCTGCGGGTGTTTCTTCTTTCCTTTTGCTTTCCCCTCCGAAGATGTCCTTCGTGGGTATTGGTCGAGGGTCTCGTCTATATATGAATATATATAGCGCAGCCCTACCTGAAAGGGATGTGTATGAAGGCTTTCTTTGTAGCTATAACTATTATTATTTTGGTGTTGCTGTTGTTGCTAAACGCGGTACTGCACGCGTTTTGTGATAAAATATAAATGTACTTGTATGCGAGGGCACTTCAAATCAACAACGCAAGTCAGAGGTTTTCATATGCAAGAGAGAAAGCGGAAGAGTAGGGATAGAGTGTATCCACCTCGAGGCCAGCCAATGAATCATTCATTGCTACGAGCACAGCACAAGCCCGTAACATTCATACATATCTTTGTACACATTATACGTGTGTGTATACATATGTCGGTCTGTTTCTTTAAGTTCTTTCTCTTTTTTATCATTTACAGCTGCGGGGGGTGTTTTGGTTTGTCTGGTGAGCTGAAGGTGGTGCAATCTCCACACAGCACATCACCTCCTCTCCCTCCCGCTGCTCCTGCGTCTTTCTTCTCTTCTATTCGCCGATGCGGGGGAGCGCGGCGAGGCCGAGCTGGCGGCTTTGCGACTCGTACGTGTAGATGAAGTAGAGGTTCGTCTGGGCCGCCCGCCGCACCCCCAGCGAGCACTGCTGCGGCACGCTGAGTGCCGTCGCCACCCGCTCGTAGATGGGGACGGCGAGGTGGAAGAGGCGGAGGAAGTGGAGGGCGCGGGCGGAGTTGTACAGCGCCTCGCCGGTGCGGGCGGGATCGACGGCGATGAGCAGGTTCTGGTACTGCGTGAGGTAGAACACCGCCGCCGACACGGACGCCTCGCGCGGCTTGACATTCTTCTGGTGGCTGCACAGCAGGTAGCAGAGGCCCACCATAAAGTTCAGCAGGACGTCGCTGGGGCGCTCCTGCAGCGCGGAGAGGAAGAGGTTCAGCGAGTGGGTGTAGGAGAGCGTGGGGAAGTACTGGTTCGCGAGGAGCGCCATCAGCGGCACCATCTCCGGCGCCTCCCCGCCCACCTCCACCACGACGCGGTACAGAAGGGTGGTGCGGTAGCTGCAGCGGTTCTGCACGCCGTGCAGCAGCTCCACCACCTCCCGCCGCTCCGCCGCCGTCTGATCGTCCTGCAGCAGCCGCAGACCCACCCGCATCGCGTCCTCGCCGTTGCCGGCTGCCATTGCCGCGCGCAGCACCGCCATCCGCAGCGGCCGCTCCATCCGCGGGCCGAGCTGCCGGAAGAACTTGCGGGCGTTGAGGCGGCTCAGCGCGAGGTACGCGAACTCCTTCGCCTCGCTGAACTTCCCCAGCGCGCTGTACGCATCCACGACGGTGACGGTGAGGCGCATGAACTCCACCTTGCCCAGCGTCTCCACCGCCTCCCGGAGCGTCGCGCGGTCGGCGACGCCGAGGGGGAGGCCGGCCGCCCCGCCAGCCTCCTCCCCAGGCACTGCCGCTGAAGGGGGGCTCGGCTCGTTAGCGGAGACCTGGATGAACAGCTCTGCCATCGCCGGGTCGGTGAATTGCTTGCTGATCTCCTCCAGCGTCGGCAGCTCGTACGACTCCGGCGCCGGCGCGTCCGCTGCATCGCCGCCCTCCGCCATTTCCCGCTCAAAGGCCTCGAGCTCCTCCAGCGAGCGGTCCTGCTCCCCGGGCGCTGTCATGTTGCCGGCCAGCACGGCCCCGCCATCGCCGTCGCCCTTCGGGTCGCGCCGCCGTTTCCGCCCCGGCTGCTTATCAGCGGGGGCCTCCCCCTCGCCCCCGCCGGCCTTTGCTGGCCCGTCCGCGGTGGCCTTGCCGTCGTCGCCGGGGGCCTCCCAGAAGCTCTTCGGGTCGCACCCCGCGATCGCCGCGCGCCGCTCCTCCCGCGCCCTCTCCTCCGCCGCGGCAAGCTTCTCAGCGTCGGCCTCCTCAACCGCGTCGCCGCCCACCCCTCCCTCCGCGTCAGGGGCGGCGGCGGGGCGGGGCTTGCGGCGGCGGTGGAAGCGGAAGATGGTCGAGGTGTCCTGCTGCTGCCCCTCCTCCGCGTCGCGGCCCCACCCGGAGGCGACGGAGGCGGCGGCGGATGCGCCGTACACCGTCGTCGTCAGCGCCGCCCTGCCGCGGCGGGCGAGCCGCTGCTGGTACACCGACGACCCCGCCCGGATCGACGCTGCGAGGGAGGCGGAGACGCGCCGGCCCACGCTGCTGCCGCCGCCGCCGGCCGCCTGCGGGCCGTGCATCATCGTCGCGAGGCTCGAGGCCGGCACAATCGCCGAGCTGGCCGCGGACATGGACGGCATCAGCAGCGGCGCCGTGGACCGCCGCGTCGAGCCGGGTGCGACCGACTCCGTGTCGCCGTCCTCTTGGCTGCTCGCGATCAGCTCAAAGATGGAGACGCCGAGGGCGATCGCCTCGACGTACTTGCGGGTGCGGTAGAAGACCTGCACGAGGGAGGCGCCGAGCTGGATGCGCTGCAGCGCCGGCTCCGTCTCGGTGGGAGTAAGCATCTCAATCGCGCGGCCGGTGTCGTGCTGGTGGTGGAAGTAGATGCGGCCGAGGAGCAGCCGCGCCTGGACGTGGGTGGCGTCGAGCGCGAGCGCCCGCTCCGCCGGCGCCACCGCCTCGGCGGTGCGGCGCAGCGACGCGAGGCTGGCGGCGGTGCCGTAGTGGGCCGCGGCGATCACGACGGTCATGTCCCGCACCTCCGCCTCCGCGTCCGCGAGCTGCTGCTGGGCGATCCGGAGGCGGCTCTCCGTCGCCACGCTCGCCTCCTCAGCGGCCCTCTTCTCCGCCGCGGCGAGCTGCCCCTGCGCCTTCTCCAGCCTCCCCCCCGCGGCCTTGAAGCCGAACTCGTAGTAGCGGACAAACGTCTCGTAGATGCTGAGTGCCTCGGCGTGCATCCCAACCTTCCGCAGGGCGACGGCCGCGTCGAGGAGGACGTCGCCGTACTCGTCCATGCGGCAGGTGTCGAGAAGGGACTGGAACACCTCCCGACAGGGGGTCGTGTACCGCTCCCCAATGTGCGCGTAGGCAGTGCCGAGGCGCACGAGGAGGTCGGGCGGCAGCTCCAGCAGCGGCACCCGCAGCAGCGCCGCGGCATACTCCATCAGCGAGACCGTCTCGGCAAACTTGCCGCCCTCGTTCAGCAGCTCCGCGTGGACGTTCACGAGCGTCATAAAGTTGCGCTTTTCCTCCGGCTTTCGCAGCTTGATCTCGCCGCCGTACATCCCCTGCACCGGCCCCGCCGCGGAGCCGCCACCGCCCTTGTTGCTGCTGCTGCTGCCGGTCGCCTCCATGTTGTCAAAGCTGAAGTCGTCGCCGTTGTCGCCGCCGAGTGACGCGGTGGGCGAGGCGGTGCTGCCCGTCTGTCCATCCGCAGCCGGCGCGTCCTCCACCACCGGTTCATCCTTGATGCCCTCGAAGCGCACCCGCTTCACAGCACCACCACCACCGCCGCCGCCGGCGCTGCCGCCTCTGGGGGTGGTGGAGGGGGGGGTGGCGGAGGGCGTAGCAGAACTGTCGCCCTCCTTGGCAGTCGCCTGCTCTGCAGCGTTCGCCGCAGCAGCAGCCGCGCCGGTGACCTGCTGCGGCTTGGCGTGGAAGGAGTTGTGCAGGCTGCTGACGATAAGGCGCTCAAGTGACGACCACTTGCCAAGCTGGAAGTATAGCGACGAGAGAAGGGCAAAAACCTCAAAATCCCGGCACTTGCTGGCGTTCCACATGGGCACGAGCAGCTGCGAGGCCCGGCGGATCTCCCCCAGGCCAATGAGCAGGTCGGCCTGCTGCAGCTGCAGCGCCCGCCGCCGCACCGGCTCCTTCTCCAGCACGACCATGCGGCGCAGGCAGACGACGGACTTGTAGTAGAGCTGCTGCGAGATGAAGTCGTGGAGCAGCTCCTCCCAGAGAACCGGGTCCTTCGCCAGGAACGCCTGCAAGAGACGGAAATCGGTCGCCCGGTCGAACTGCCCCTGCGACTCGGCGATGCTGCTCAGCAGCACGAAGAGCTGCGGCGTCGGTCGGATGCGCAGCGCCTCGGTGGCCTCCCGTTCCGCCAGCGCGTTGTCGCCCTTGAGGTACGCGTCCTGGGCATTCTTCACATGCCGCTCAAACTTCACGAGCAGCGCGGCGGAGCCGAACGAGGAGGGGAGAACGCCGCGAGTCTTTTTCAGCGGCACCGCAACTTCGTCGGAGGGCCCGTCAGGCCTGTCCCCACCCCCATCTGGACCTTTTGTTGCCTTGGGCGGCATAGCGGCCAGTCCACAGCTGGCACAGAAGGTCGGAGCTGGTAAATGACTTCCACAGATGGGTTTGCTGCTTTTCAAAAAAAAAACACACACATATATCTATATATCTATATATCTATAAATATAGGTGTTGCGGGAGACAGCGATGTTCGACACCGTTCCTCTAATGAAGGCAGATTTACCCTCCTTTCTCGTGTGCGTTGTAGTTTCCTTTAGCAGGGCTAATGGTATATTCCCTTGTGCGTGTGTGTATGCGTGTTGTCGAGAACATTGTCAATACGAAAGGGAAGGGAAAGAAATTGTATTGTGTGGCAGTTGATTTTATCGTGAATGATTTGTTGATATCCTTGGCGACACTCGTCAAGCCTGAGCGAGGCCTTGCCCTGTATTTGGGTCGGTGTCTCTCCCAAGCAGCCCTTCCTTCCCCCTTGATGCACTAGCTCTTCATCGCTAGGGCCTCTCACCGCCACCCGCATCAAAAAGGTACATTCACACACAGCGATACTCACATCCACGTCAACACATGCATGTCTTTCCTCCTGTGATACACGTCTTCCATATCATTATTTATTTATTTTTTTCTCGAAACTTCAACGATTATAGGAAACTCAAATGCCATAGACCAAAGGCAAAGAAAAAAAACGCCCTCCTAGTTTTTTGGGGGGTGGGGGGTCGTTTTCGCGGCTTATCCTTACCTTTTCAATGCGTCTCATTGTAAACGCGTCACATTTTGCTCCCTCGTTTGTCTGTTTGTTTGTTTTGGTTCTGTTGCTTCACCGTATTGCAACCAAGTTTCACGTCTCCCTCCTCTCTCTCTCTCTCTGTCTCTCCCTGCGGCCGCATCATGACTTTCTTCTTTTTTTTGACGGGTGCTAATCGCAAGAGAAGGAGATGATATGTGGACATCCACACATAATACCATCAGACAGGCAGGGCAGGGCAAAGGGAGAGGTGGCAAAATACAATGGCCTCTGCAACAACCTGCACAGCCATGGTTTGTTGGGGGTGAGGAGGGAGGACTCAATCAACAACGTTAAATAAAAACACAGCATCAGAGGACAATAACGACATACTAATGAGACGACACACGGAGATAAAGATACACAGTGTGGAAAGAGGAATCGGCAAAAGAGAAGTGAGGGGGGGGGGAAAAAACAAAAACGAAAAGCCCAAATATGCGTTTGCTGTACAGCACACAGGAACAACCCGATGTGCCGGGAAGGGGAGAAAATGATGCTT
>AUXJ01002802.1:0-11061 GCA_000482205.1 Herpetomonas muscarum
GAGACGGAGGAAAAACAAAAGATGTAATCCATAGGACCTCAGGTCAGTCTCACGTAGATTGAAGGAAAGGTGAAAAGAAAATTCGGTGTGGAAGAAGTGAGAAGGGCTGAGAAGGAAGGGAGACATGAGATGAAATAAGAGTCACGAATCGTCGTAGAAATGAAAACAAAGTTATGTGAGAGAACATGTGAAAGGAACAGCCTCTGTCGGTGGCACACTGCAGCGTGGCGCGAGGCATCGGCTAGAAGGCGGTGTAGATGGCGACCCCCCGCGCGACATACGTCATCTCCGCGCTCGTCAACTCGGGGCAGTCGCGCAGCCGCAGCCGCAGCAGCTGTGGGCAGCGCCGCGTCCAGGCCAGGTTGTTGATGCGCGTGCGCGCGGCGGAGAAGAGGCGCAGGGACACAAGATTGGCGAGTGAGGCCCACTCCTGGTGGGGAGCCCCCGCGCCGCCCACGTCGGCGGGGATGCGGTCGCAGTTGTCCAGTGCCAGCTCTCGGATTGTCCCTGTGCTGGCGCCTTCGGTGAGGGGGCGGATGGAGTGGATACGCAGCTGTGAGAATCGCACCGTCTGTAGCGACGGCAGCGCCGCCACCGGCGCAATGTCAGTGATGCCAGCGAAGGACAGCTCCAGGTCAACCAGGCCAGTGAGGCGCGCGAGAAACGCGGCGTCGGTGAGGCGGCTGGCCTCGAGGATCGACAGCGCGGTGAGGCTGGACAGTACACCGATGCGGTCCCACGCCTGGCGGCTGTGGAGGCGCCTCAGTTTGAGTGAGCGCAGCGTGTGGGGGAGCTGACCGCTCTCGTCGAGGAAGTCGGCGATCGCGACCGCATCGCCGGGCTCCTCGACGTGCAGGTCCCGCAGCCGCGGCAGGCGTGCGAGGACGGCGAGCGACGGCACGCCCGTCAGCTGCTCCAGCATCAGCTCCTCCAGGTGCAGACACTCGGCGAGCCAGTCGAGGTCGTCCGCCGCGGCCTCGGCGATCAGGAGACTGCGCAGGTGGGACTGGTGTGCTGTTAGCGGGCGCAGGTCGCTGAGGGCGCGGCAGCGGATGATGCGGGCGACACGAAGGCTCCCCCGCCCCTTCTCCTCGGTTCCGTCCTCCGTTGGCGAGGCGGGGGGAAGAGCACGGACGGGGAGGCCGTTCAGGTCCAGCCCGAGTAGGTGGTGCAGCTCCGCCAGGGGCGAGATGTCGCGCAGTCCGTCGCAGTAGTGGAGACCCACCGCCTCCAGCACCTCGCAGTGCGTCAGCATCTCCGCCACGCTGGTGATGGCCAGGCGGGTGAGGCAGATGGACCGGAGCCGCGGGAGGGCCGCGAGGAAGCGGAGGTCGGTGATGTAGGGGCAATCACAGAGGTGAAGGTGCGTGAGCGCGCTGTGGGCGCCTCCTGCGGTAAAGTCCAACTGCGCCAGACGCCCTTGGTTGAGCGTGAACACGGAGAGAACAGGGAGAAGGTCTGCATCGATACGTATCTGCCTTTCTGCCACACCGCGCAAGGAGAGCGCCAGGGACATGGGCTCGTTCCTCACACACCCGTCGCCGCCAGCGGCAACGGGGATTGGCCGTAGCAGCCACCACTGGATCGGTAAGAGGACCTCCTGCAGGTTGCTGCAGGCCACCCACCGCGTCCACCCGCTGACGGCATCCACCAAGTCGCACAGCGACACCCCTCGCGGCCGCGCGCCGTCGTCTGCAGCGCCACCCGCAGCGGGGGCGTTCCAGAAGTCCCCGTGCTCAGCACGGGGGGACGGGGGCGCCGCAGGGATCGGCGAGCTCGTGCTGCGCGCGTGTGGCGGCGTGCTGACTGTTGCGTGCGAATTCACAGCGACAGTCATGTCAACGCTGAGGGACATCCCGTCGCCGCTGGGCAGGTGGTACAGCGACGCGTACGGCAGCTGAAGCCCCGTGCGCGACCGCTCAGCCGACAGCCGCGCCACCGGCGAGGCCGCGGCGAGGGCGAGGGGCGGGGACGCGTGCATGAAAGCAAGAATCCTCTCCAGACCCTCCATGGTGAGAGAGCCGGCGCTGCCAGCAGGCCCAGGGCGGTCGCGGCTGATCATCAGTGGACGGGAACAAGTAAGCGGTAGAAAGGGAAATGGATAGAGAAAGGGAAAGGTTGCGAGTGGAGTTGGAATGGAGGAAGAAGGGAATGGGGCAATGCCACAAGAAAAGAACCGTAGAGCCACTATGGGCGCGCAAAAAAGAAAAAGCACACGCACTCTCTCAGGTGAAAAGCGGGTGAGTTTAGGATGGATCGCTGCCGAACGGCCCCTTGTTCGCTCGCCGTGGCCTCGATCGGATCGCTTCTGCTGTCTGGAGTAGATGGGCGGGGGGGCGGAGGAAGAACCTCGATTGCCGGGAGCGCTGGTAGTGGGTACTCACCTGTCGCGAAGGTGACCGCGTCGATTACTACATAATACATACATAGTTGTTTGGTTGTTGTTGTTTTTTTCGGGTGGGGGGTCACAAAAAGGCAAAGGGGTGGGAGGGAAAATAGAAATGTGCACTGTTGAAGAAGTAATTGTTATTGGTCATGGAAAGTTTTCATAGAATGTAAAGTGAACGCGGGCGTATCATTTCATTAATGATCACTCACTCCGTGTGCGTGCACAAACCGTCACCATTGACTACATCCACTGAATGGTTTGGAGGAAAGGCTACTTCCGTTATCCTTTGTTTTTTTTGGTAGTTGTTGTATGTGATGACGAAGAGGAATTGTAGCATTGTCGGTGACATGTTCCTCCTCTTTTTCTTCCTAGTTGCCGACTCCCATGCAAAACAGCCCCCACAGCTGCTGAGCTCGTCGTCTGCTCAACCTAGGGAAGCTTCTCATTTGAAGCTGCACAACGACAAGAAGAGAGTGCAAAATGACATACAACAGCCGATAGGTAAATGTGATGAAGCCGCACCACACCATGTGCATACAGGCCATAAGAGACACGAGATGTCTACCTGTGCTGTGTGAATAGCACTGGGTAAAGCTTACGGCGCTTGATGGGGGAGGGGGGGAGGGTAGGCGGGAGATGTGACGGGCGGCTGCACCCTTCACTCACCCACTCACACACACACACACACACACACCGTGGAAGCTCACTACACCTGCCCAGTGGGTGCTGGCGCCTTTGGGATGCTCTTCTTCTTCGACCGGGTGAAGTTGCGCAGCGCCCCGCGGATTGGGGCGGTGGCCCTGCCGATAACCGGCGCCGTCGCCAGGCAAAAGGCGTACTGGTACGTGTAGAGCGGGTAAGTGACGACGTTTGCCAGGAGATAGTTCAGGAACAGGCGGGGGGACAGACGCACCCCAAACACGGTCGGGCCGCGCTCGAGATAGCCGTCGACAAGTCCCCCCAGACCGCCATAGCGCAGCCAGGCCCCCACCTCGCCGACGCCGATGGTATCGGTGTGGAGGAGGTAGGTCAGCCCGAGAGTCATGGACTCGCCAATGACGTAGAGGTAGGACGCGAAGGCCAGCCCGCGCTGAGCCGTCACGCGGTTGAAGCGGCCAACCTGCGACGCCCCCTTGGCCGCCCGCTTCCCCGACGGAGGCGAGGCGGAGGAGGAGGTGGTGGAGGAAGACGACGCCGCGCCGCTACCGCTCCTAGTCTTTTGCTGCTCGGCCGACCGCCGAGGCGGTGTGCCGGAAGGTCTGCCCGACGACGCGGTCGCGGCCGCGCGGCGCTGCTGGCGGCGCGTGCGTGACGATGCCTGGCCCACGCGGCTGCTCGTCGCACCTGCGGCCGCTGCCGGGTCGAACTTCTTTGGCCCCCACAGGGCGGCAGTGCGCGTCCACAGCAGACGAGCACCACCGCTGGTGGGAGAGGCACGCGTGGTGGGGGCGGGCAGACGCGCAGCAAATAGGCGGATCATCGCCGGAGAACAGGCGCACGCAACAGCAGCAACACTCACAGGTGAGGAAGGAGAAGCGAGCAGACGATGGAGTGCGATAAGGGACGCTAATACGACGCGCTGCTGCGTGACGGGAATAAAGAAAAGCAGCTGCGTGTGTGTATGTGTGCAGGGAAAAGAGAGAGAGAGGCGGGGGGGGGGGGTGAAGGGGGAGCGCAACAAACCTGAAACTATGTGCCAATACGGCCATGTGCTGGACGGCTTGTTTCCTCTCCGGCACAGCGCAACATTACTGCTGCCGGGTGACACAGTCCATGCCGATCATTGCTTCACCTGTGTGTGTGTGTGTGTGCATGTCTTCCTTTGGGTGGTTCACGGGCACCTTTCCTCCCCACTGGCATTAATATGATCCTCTCGCTTGGGGAGGGAAGACGACGCTCTCAGCAACTCCGTTAGGGCGTCTGATCGTTTTCGTGTCTGTGTGTGTGTGTATAGTAGTGTTACGCTTACCTCACCCTCCTTTACCCGCCTCCCGTACTTGCCTCGATAAACCCGTGCGACAAGAGATAACAAACGATACAGTCCAACACCGAGCGTGCGCGGGCGCGTGTGTGTGTCTGGACAGTCCGACAAGGAGCGAGCGAGTGAAAAGCAAGTCAGCGTAGGTAAATGCGGACGAGTACCAACAGCAGGTACGGCAGATGGGGAAGGGAGGGGGGGGAGGGTGAAGCGAATTGCGACATGGTGGGTTAATCCTGACACGCCCCCACCCAGCCTAGTCCGCGTCGCCGTCGCCGAAGCCGGAGCGGTCTATGGGGGTGTGGATGTGGTCGTCTACGCAGCTGTCGTCGCTGCGGGTCACGGTGTCGTCGTCGGAGGGCACCCGCAGCAGGTTGCGGGACGTCTCCTCACGCTGCAGGTCAGACATGCTGGGGCCCGCCTCCTCCTCCTCGTAGAGGATGTGGCGCAGGCCGCGCAGGACGAGCTTCAGCGCCTCCAGCTTGGGCAGTGTCTCGGCAAACAGCACGAGCCGCTTGGGTTGGTTCTCCACCGACGCCGACAGGAAGAAAATGGGCTGGTAGCGGAAGAAGGCGTCGTGGATGACGAGGGAGCGAATGAGCTTCAGGTCCACAAAGCGCTGGCTCTTCACCTGGTTGAAGACGCCGTAGGAGGTGGACTGGAGGCCGATGCCGCGGATTGCCACGACCTCCTCCGCGCAGACGCTCTGGAGCGCGATGGCGAGGCGCACGGCGATCGCGATGAAGCACACCGCACTGACGCCGAGGCGCAGCTTCTGCGAGAAGGAGTCCTCAACGTGCGTCACGGGCGCGTCCTGCTGCCCCGCCAGCTTCCCGGCCGACGACGCCCCCATTGGCGCGTCTTGCCAGGAGACGCAGCACGACAGCAGGAAGCTCACGCCAACCGCGAGGAGGAGCATGTCGTTGGCGCCGAACAGACGAAACAGCGGCCGCGTCGCGTGGTCCTGTCGGCAGACGCGGTACCCCCGCATGGCCTCGCTGTAGCCGACCTGCACAATGTCAACCACCGCGCGCGTGTTGGTGCGCTGGTTCGACAGCAGCACCGTCTCACTCGCCTCGAGGCCTTTCCCGTCCAACTCGGACACTGTCGACGACGCCGCACCGCCACCACCGGCCACACCGAGCGACGTGGGGGAGTAGTAGATCGGGGAGGTGGCGCCGCCGCCTGCCCCGCCAGCCGCTGGGCCGGCAGCCCCGGCCCCGCCCTCCCTCGCGCGCGCCCCCTTCAGAGGGGTGCTGCCGTCATCAACAGCCGCGCCGTCCGCAGCCGGTGGAAAGATGGGGGGCGGCGCCACCTTGGACTTGCGTGGGGACGACATCAACTCCTCCCGGGATAAGATGCGCTTATCAGGGGCAGAAGAGGGCAAATAATTTTCAATCTGTTTCTGTATAGGGGGGGGGGGGGGGCCGCGCAATGAAGCGTGGTATTCCTCGCTTGTTCCTTTACGATTATATCTTCTGGCCAGTGACCCTTGATAGGAAGTAGTGGATGGGGGGGGGGGGGGGCACGAGATGCGTTCAGTTCATATTCATACTGAGAATACCTGCACACGTGTAGCGGTAATGCACTGCGCCGTACACAAACGCACGTCAATTCTCTCGTCTGGTGGGTCCTTTTACATGATGTCGATCGCAACAGCAGTCAACGAGAGATTCCCACTTCTTCACACATTGCTGTGTATTGCTTCATTGTCGTTATCTCACTTCTTTGAAATGTATATATTCTGCGAGGGGTATCACCGCAGCCACAGTAATGAGACTGCGTATGGAGAAAGTCTCGTATACTCTCTGAATGAGAGGGCACGGAAAAAAGGGGGCAAAGGGGGCCAGTACTCTCTCTCTCTCTTTCCCTCTCGATAGAAGACAACCGCTACTGCCGCGGTGGTGCAGCTCGCGACAGCGGGGCGTGTAGGAACTCGAATAGCAACTCGCCATTCTCGAGCCCGATCGTCTCGACGATCGACGACTTGGACAGCTCCGCCAGCGCTGCGAGGGAGCCGCAGTGCCGCATCAGCCGCTCGGCGTTGCCGGCGTTAACGCCTGGAAAAGTGGAGAGGATCCGCTGTGCGTAGCGCCGCATCGCCTTCGCCTCCTCGCCGTCCGGCCCGTCGTCGGCGCTACCGGCACCGCCCAGGACACCGCCGGTCAGGGAGCTGTCGCTGGGGTCGGCGTTCTCGCGCGCGCACGTCCGCTTCAGCGACGACATCATCCCCGCCGAGTGGGCGGGGCTGCGGGACCACAGAATGGACACGGCGGGGTGCGACGCGACGAGCCGCGCAATGCGCTGGTACAGGACGGCCGCCGCGCCCGCCGCACGGCCTCCGGCGCCGCCCAGCGGCAGTGGCCCCGACGGACCGCCGACGATGAGGCGGAACGGCCGGCTGCGGTCAAACTCGATGAGCAGCAGCGGCTGCTCGTAGCGGCGCGCGAGGGCGACGAGCTGCTCGTTGATGCGGGCGCGGCCGGTGATGGACTGGTAAAAGTCCCGCACGCTCTTCCGCTCCACGGCGCACCGGCCGGAGAGGACATAGTCGGCGGTGTTGAGGGTCAGCGGCACCAGCGCGAGGCCGTGGGTGAAGAGGTAGTACGGCAGCATCGACCGGAACTCGCGCTCGTCAAAAATGACCAGCGGCGCGGCCTCGCCGGCGTCGGCGTCGGCGCCGGTGGCCTGCGGGCCGCGGCCCCATGTTACGCTCATCAGCCGGTTCGCCGCCCCGCGCCGGCGCGACGAGCCGCCGGCGGCCCTCGCCTGGAGGGAGAGCCCCGCTTCGAGCATCTCCTCCGTGCGGCGGACGGCGGCGCGGTCCATCATGAGGCGGCCGACGAGCGTCGCCTTGGTGCCCGCGAGCGCCTGAAACGCGTCCCGCTCCCGCTCCGCCACCCGCCGGCCCGTCTCCTCCGACAGCGTCGTGCACACCAACTGCACCTTCAGCCGTCGCACCTCGTCCGGCCGCAGCGCCTCCTGCAGCGCCTCCACCGCCCGCAACAGCGCGAGACTCTGCTGCGTCACAATGATGCGCCGCACCGCCAGCGCCGGCACCTCCCCGTCGCCGCCAAAGAGCGGGTGCTCCCCGCGGACAAGCGCGAGCAGATGCCCGGGCCGCAGCGTCGTGCCGTCCATCACGAGGACGCGCGGGGACGGCTGCCCACCCGCGGCGCCCCCCTCTCCACCGCTGGAAGGGGGGCCGAGCACCGCGGCGGTGCCAGAGTTGTGAATGAGCCGGAAGAGACCGTCCGTCGAGTGAACGGCGGCGCCATCCGCTGGTGCGCTCTTTTCCGCGGCGACCGGCGCCGGCGCCGGCAGCGGCGGCGGCGGGGCGTGGCAGCCCTGGGTCAGGAGAATGCTGTGGAGCGCCAGGCCGCCGCCACCGCCGCCGGTGGGGGGCACCGCGCCGGGGCTCGACGCGGGTGGGCCGTCGTCGTCCCCGGGTGGGCCGTCGTGACGTGCCCGCAGCTCCGCCTCCGCGTCGAAAAAGTCGTCCACGTCGTCATCCGCCGCGGCGCACTCCGCGTCCCCCGACGCCTCGCCGCCGCCCTCGACGACGTGGATGCCGTAGAACCGCTGGTACCGCTCGAGAAAGCCCGCGAGCTGCCGGCGGCGGAACTCCTCGTCGCTGAAGCACAGGCGGGACGCGACGCTCTGCACCTCCTTCGCGCCAAACACCACCACCAGAATGGCGGGACACACGCCGTCAGCCGCCGCTGGGGCCGCCCGGCGCGCCAGCCGGCGGCTCTCGTCCCGCACCCAGCCGGCCACCAGCCGCGCCACGAGGCGGAAGTGGCTGTCCTGCTCCTCGGCGCACGGGATCAGCACCCGCTGCGGGGGCCCAGACGGCGACGGGGCCGCCCTCCGCTCGCCCGCCACCACCACCTCTTCCTCCTCCTCTTCGTCGTCGTCGGCGTCGCCGTCCACGTCAATCAGCTCCACGGCGCGGGGCGGCGAGGCGGTGGTGGCCGCCTCCACAACACGCCCGATGCGGTGGGTCGCGACGGTGACAATGTCGCCAAAGTACGACGACAGCGTCCACAGCGCCGTCGTCGGGGGCGGGGCGGACGTCGCGCCCGGCCGCTGCCACGGCGTGCGCCGCTCCAGCGCGTTCTGCAGCGCAAAGATAAAGTCAAACTGCGAGCCGTACCGCGCGGCGCGGCGCAGGCGGCGGACGTCGAGGAGGCTCTCGACGAGCAGCCGATACGCCCACGACGGGTCGTTCGCCTCCAGCGCGCCGGCCAGGTCCGTGTCCAGCTCCGCCGACGCCGTGTCGAGGCAGTGCCCCTCCGTCAGCGCGCCAAAGAGGATGTGCCCGGGGCCGGCGGGGCTGCGCCACGGGTAGGACGGGGTCGCAGCAGACGCCGCCGCCCCTTTGCCGCCGCCGCGGTGCGAGTGCTCATACTCGATGCGGGGGCCGCCGGCGCCGGGAGGTCCGGCCTCGAAGCGCGGCCGCGCGCGCGGCTGGAGCCTTCGAAGGTCGCCGTCCACGTCAGCGTCCGCGGCGGTGGCGGTGGCGGTGGCGGTGGGCGGCGGCGCGCCCGTTTCCCCGAGGCGACGTGCCATGGACTGGGCCTCCGAGAGGACCTCGAGCAGGACCTTGCGGAGGAGGTCATCGAGGAGGCGGGTGCTCGCGCTTACCTCCACGAGGGTGCGGTCGACGGCGAGCGGCGCGGCCCCGGCGAGCCGCTCAAAGTGGCGCATAACATCGAGCCGGAAGCGGGGGTAGAGCTGGACGTCGCCGAGGTGCAGCAGCGTCGCGAAGCGCTCCCGGCCGACGTGGTGGCGTGCGACAAGGTACTGCATAAGGGCGGCGTTGTCGCTGAGGAAAATGACCCGCGGGCCCATTTGGGCGTGGCCGGCTGGGCGGCGGCTACTGCTGCGCAGAAGAATCTCCACCGCGAAGGCTGCGCTTGTCAGCGAGCCGCCCCAACTAAGGGCGGCGCGGAAGTGGTAGCCGTCCCCCGTAGGTGTGCCAGTCGTGGGGAAACACACAACACACAGCGGAATTAACTCCGGCGCGAGTCGGCGATGCAACAAGTCGGCGCAGAGCATCTTGCTGTTGGTGATCACGAGGCCGCCCTGTTGGAATGCCTGGCAGCGCTCCCTCGTGCCGGTGCCCTCCTCCACAACGTGCACCGGCAGCTGCGACGCCCCGCCTGTGCTGACGACGGCGCGCAGTTGGTGCGTCAGCGACGAGGCAAAGGCGCTGACGAGGCGCCTGCCCGAGTTGTCGGGGAGCACCACCACAAACACGTGGTCCGCGCCAGCGCCGGCGACCTCCTCCACGACAAGGCCCGCCACAACGCCCTCCACGTTCATCCCAACGCCCAGGACGCACAGCTGCGTGCTGCCGCGGTCCGGCGAGTTGGACAGACAGCCCCGGGCAACCCGGGAGGCGCAGGTGGCGCCGCTGTCGTCGGACGAGCCGCCTGCCACCACCTCAACATCGTCAACATCATCCACACTCAACGCGAACGCGTCCATAGCAAAGGAAAAGCTCCAGCGAGACCTCCCACAGTCAGAGAAACGCACCAACGCCGCAGAGTGCGCCACCAACTACCCGCGCGCCCTCCCCTTTTCGTGCTGGAGCAAGAAGGGGAATGAGAACGAACGGGAGCGACCGCGTTGTTGTTGGTGTTGTTTTCCTCCGTGTGGACGCGAGAGTTTTAGAGAATGATGTGGGTCGCAAAAACTTGCCCAGTGTTCGGCGCTCTTCTACACTCCGATCATTCGCCTCGCTGCTCCTTTCTTTCTTTTCTTCTTTTAAGCGCAAAGTAAATAGATTGTTTGTCTAAAGACGTACAGGCAAATGTATATATATACGTGAAGAGAAGAAAGCCAAACATGGGTGAGTGGAGAGGAGCATTTCAATGGAGTCAGAGATACAATGCCGTACCAAACTGTTTTCCTCCTGACAAGGGGGGGGGGGGGGCATTTATTTAGTGCACCTGCCTCCCCTCCACTGAGTGGAGGAGTTCTGCCAAACTGTGGCCTCTCACAGCGCGGCTGTGCATTGCTGCAGATATGCGCGGGAGGAGGGGGGGGGAGCTGTAGTTTTGGGGGTACGGGGGGAGGTCCTTCTGGCCATGGGGACTGCCTCTCTCCCATCCTTAATATCTATGTTGTTGTGGTTGTTGTTGTATACAATCGCAGCCATGGTGAGCGATCCATGGGACGCGGTGACGACACTCCGAAACAGAAAAGGGGAAGGAAAACTTAACAAACATGAACATACAAACAGAAAAGAGCAAACGTTTCAAAGTGAAAGAAAGTAGTGGAAGTAATACCTGGGGCATGACAAGCTCCACGACGAAGTTATATTTTTTTTCTCTTAAGGGGGACACTGGTAGGACGATGTTCTCGAAGAACGGGATAGAACAGGAAGAAGAGTGGGGGAGCGTAAAGAAAGGAATAGTATGTCCATCCCGCATTGATTGGGCCGATCCGCCGTATACACGCGTCAGTGCCAGATAGAAGACTCGCACGAGGCTATCGAGGAGAGGGGGGGGGGGCACTGGATGTCGTAATTGCAGGTCGTAAAAAAAGCCCCAACAGGAAAAAAAAGGAAAGGAATAGGAAAAAACGAGAAATAAATCGTGCAGTAGCAGAAAAAAACGTAACCGCAATGTTGCACCTTTGGTCCTGCTGATGCGGTCACCGTTTCTTTGTTGTTGTTAGTTTTTTT
>AUXJ01002849.1:0-17864 GCA_000482205.1 Herpetomonas muscarum
GCATCAAGTGGGATAACAAGAGGATACCACACACACACACACACACTGTGTGCGTGTGTGTGTGACTGAGTAGTATCTTTCACGGTGCCGGTGAAGGTGATCTCGTGTTGTTTTGCGTTTTGATCCTTTCGCTTCCCCACGCCCTCCTCTCTCTATTATTTTGCCTTTGCGTGCGCTCTTACACCTGCAGCACTCAATTGTGTGTGATTTTTTTTCTGTTTCTCACCTATTCTTGGAGTCTGTGACGTTTGGGTGTATACGCAGGATATACACAACGATACATTGTTTGGACCTCTTTGCTGTGTCTATCGAACAGCAGCGTGTGTTTTCGTGCGCGTGGTCAAGGCACCGCTGCGATTGCCTCCCCTCGTCGGTGCGTTTTGCTTTCCTCTTAACGAGATCGTGTAATTGCAGCACTTTTTCTTTCTTTCACTGCTGTCGCGTATTTTTGTTGTTTATTGTTATTGCTGTTGTTGTGTTTCTCCTCGTCGCTACTGTTTTTTTTTTAGTTACAGTCCTTTAAAGAACGGTACAACTAGATTGTTGCTGATTCCCATCGCCACCACCACCCACACTCGTTTGTGTTTTGCTGTTTCTTTATTAGCTTTATATTTTTGTGTTTAACTACAGTGCTATTTGATTGACCGATCCGTAGGGCTTTCGTGCGCGAGTGTGTATGCGAGTGTGTCATCATCCCACCTGTAATAAGGGTAACCTCTTCCCCTTTTTTTCCCTCTTCTCATCTACATTCTAAATCCATATATATATACACACACATTTTAACGACTTACTTTCAATTGTTTTTTTCCCCCGTCGAGCATTGCTGCATATTTTTTTTTTAATCCTTGCTGTTGTGATCTTGCACGTGGCGTCACGGGCATATAACTAGTATTTGGTGCTCTCTCTCTCTCTCTCACTCTCACTCTCCTCCCCCCCCCACCCACACACACACAAACACACAAACACACGACGGCGTGCGAAGTACGCTCCCCGTCACCTGCATCTACTCAAATATACACACACATCTACATATAAACATATATAACTTGTTAGAGATAGTGGAGGGTTGTCAGGTACAATGCCAGCACTATCAGAGCGCGACCTCTCCAATGTGGAGAAGATTTTCAGCGCGACACAGGGGCTGCTGCACTACACACGCGAGAAGAAAAAGTTCAATGCCGAGGAGCAGCGGCGGAACCAGCGCGGGAGTGGCACTGCTCCGGCGCGGCGTAGCGCGGCCGTCGAGGAGGCTCTCCCGCTCCCAGTGCTGTCGCCGTCCGCGGTGCTGGGCGACACGCTAACGGCGCGCTGCCAAGCGGAGGAGCCGCGGCGGGGGTCGTCTCTCTCGGGAACCGCTCTCCCTGGCACAACTGGCAGCTCCACCACCGCTGCGGGGTCCTCCGTGCCGAACCCGGCCGTTGAGAGGCGGCTGTGGGCGGAGCTCGCGTTTGTGTTCTGGCGCATCTCCGGCCTCTCCAAGCTGTCCCTACTGTCGTACGTCACCAGCGACCCGCGCGGGACGCTGCACGAGGTGGCCGTGAACCTGCTAGACTACCTACAGGAGGTCTTCTACATTGCCCCGAAGGCCCGCCGGCTGGAGGAGCTGTCGAAGCTCGGCGCGCACCACGTGCTATTCCTGCTGAAGAACCTCTGCTCGCGGAAGCTGTGCATCCTGATGCTGGGCGGCGACACGACCGAGGGGACGCGGCTGCACGAGTCCGTATGCGCCCACATTGTGCAGAAGCACCACCTGGCGTGGATGTCGCTTATCTTTGTCGCCTTCGTGGACGAGGCGGCCACGCGCGACGCGGCGCGGCTGTACATGCCCTCCGAGTACGTCCGCGCGACGGGCAACGTCCTGCGCTGTCTCTACTACGTCTGCGCCGAGAACACCGCGTGCGCGCGGCAGATGCTGTATTCGGAGCCGGTCGCGAGCATCACATACATGATGTACGGCCTGAAGCAGCGTATCCAGCGAGGCGCCCTCCTCCGCCCGCACGAGGCGGACGAGGCGACGCTGCTGTCAGAGGGAGGCCCGGAGCGACCCGTCTCCAGCGCGCAGATGTTCCCGCGGCGGCGGTCCACCCTCCCACCGATGCAGTCCCACCACTTTGAACTCGTCGGCCGCTACAATGAGAAGCGGCTACAGATGGCAGTGCAGGCCACCGCCGCCTTCGCATCCGCCCACGCGGCGGCCGAGCTGGCGGGCAGCCCCATCAGCGCCGCCCCGCCCGACCCCAGCGCCGCCGGGCCCAGTCCAGCGGCGCCCGACACGCAGGCGGCGGCGGTAGTGCGAGAGGGGAGCTCGTGGGGCTTCAACCTGCCGGGCCTCACCCGGCGGCAGCTCGGGAACATGATCATTGCAGGCCGACACAACTGCTTCGACGAGATGAACCACCTCGCGCTCGACGTCGTCGTCGTCGCCGTCGGCAGGGCGGACGAATACCTACACTGGGCCGTGCTCTCAACCATCTCGAGCATGCTGGCCCTCAGCACCAAAGGCTTCTCCGACGCGGCGAAGCAGTCTGGGAAACAGGTGACCGAGATTGCGATGCGGGAAAACGGGTTGGATGTGGTGCAGCTCCTCATCGCCCTCGCGCGGGGAATCGCAGTGGAGCCGCGGACAGACGAGAGCGGCGCGGACGTGGCGACGCCGACGACGGCCACCCTCCCCAGCGCCGGGACACCGCCCACCGCACAGACGCAGCAGCACCGGCGCGTCGCCAACGCCGTCGTGCGCGGCAGTGCGGAAGCGATGATCGCGCTGCAGCAGAAGAGGGAGATGTTTCTGCAAGAGATGTTTCGCCTCGGCTTCACAACGAACCTGCAGACCTCCGTCTACGCTGCCCCGGCGCTGTTCCTCGCCGATAACACCACCACCCACCTCATCCTCGAATTTTGCTCCCTCGACAAGCAGATGGGTGGGGCGTCAGCGATGGGCCCGAGTGCGGCGGGGAACAACTCCTTTGAGCGCGGCGACCCGCGGAAGATGTCCTTCGCGGCATCGAACATGTCATTTCAGAGCACCACAGCCGGCGCTGCCGACGGAAACCGACACTTGTCCTTCTCCCTCGCGACCGCGGGCCCTGCCGCCCGCCGCCCGCCGAATCTCTCACTGGCCTCGCGGCCGCGCCTCGCCGACGTGTACCCATCCCCAGTCTCGCCACAGACGGCGATCGGCCAATCGCCATTCGGCGCCGCGACGCCGCGGGCGGAAAAGCGCAACAACGCCTCCTCCGCGGGCAGCACCGGCGCGAAGGGGAACTTTGCCAAGTCCTTCTTCAAGAGCTTCTTTGGTGGAAAGAAGATGGGTAGCCTCGCCGACCTGCACCACGACCTCGAGAGTGAGGAGGAGGGAGGTGGGGCCGGGGGCAGCCTCGGCTCCATGCCGGCGCGCACTGGCGGCCCGCAACAACGTGCTGCGGCGGCTGCCGAAGACGACGAGTTGGGAAGGGCGCAGAGCAGCTACCTGAGCTCCACGACGCGGCGCCTGGCGTCAGAGGCGTCAACGCGGTGGTCGGACGTCCCCTCGTACGTCGCCCTCGCCCGCGAGCTGCTCACGACGCTGAACCAGGTGCTCGTGGATCCGGCCCTGCCTATCGAGCTGCGCGTGTCCCTGGGATGCGTGCCGCCGGTCGTGTGCATGCGGGACGCGCTGGCGTTCGAGCTCTACGAGGGCCGCCTGACGCTGCGGAACATGCTCCGCGTACTGGTCGACCAGGTGCGCCGTGTCATCGCCCAGACGGGCTGCAGCCCGCGGACGGTGGAGGGGACGGTCGACGAGCGCCTTCCCGTGGCGCCAACGCAGGCGGGGCTTTCCAGGGCGTCGTCAGAGCTGCTGGAGACGCAGCACTTCCTTGGCTTCGTCAAGCGCGCGCTCTTTTCGGTGGAGCAGGCGTACAAGGTCATCCGCGTCTCCCCGCTCACAGGGGAGGCCGTCGCCCTCACCGAGCTGCCCCTCTACTTTTTTTGCACTGATAGCTCCTCGGACGTGGCGGTGGCGCTTGAGCGTCTTTTCACGTGCGTGGTGTCGCTGTGGTCGACCGCCATTATGGCGGCAGAGTGCGACGAGGACATGGACCATCGCTCGATGGAGGTGCTCATGGGCATCCTCCAGCGCGCGATGCGGCGCGGCTCCATCCCGAAAGATGGTGGCCTTGTCGGTGGGAATGAATTCACCGCCGTCAGCAGTGGCGGCGGTGGTGGCACGAGCATGGCCACCCTGCGACAGGGACGCAGCATGGAGGGGCTGGCGGGAGGCCCCGCGAACATGCAGCCGTCGCAGCAGCAACAGCAGGGTGACCTGGTTGGTAGGCAGAGTAGCGATCCCGCCAGCGAAGCCGCCGTTATTCAAGGGCTGAGCAGCACGCCCATGGACCTCGGCGGCTCCCTCTTTGGCGGTGTCGTGGGTGCTGGCTTCTTCCCCTCACTGGGGCCTGGCAGTCCCGTTATCGTCGCCGAGACGGCCGTCTCCGAGCACACGAACACCCTCGCCGCCCTCTCCCAGGTG
Source organism: Herpetomonas muscarum (assembly GCA_000482205.1). NCBI lineage: Eukaryota > Euglenozoa > Kinetoplastea > Trypanosomatida > Trypanosomatidae > Herpetomonas > Herpetomonas muscarum. Next base: position 4,511 of record AUXJ01002849.1, read on the forward strand.
TGCGCAACGCTGCTGCACCGTCAGCCGACCCTGCTTACGACGGAAGCCATCGGCGTCTTCTTTGCCCTGTTCTTCTCCCACGACAGCAGCATGAATCGCCTGGGTAGAGAGTGCGTCTGTGCCACCTTCGAGTTCCGCGAGTCATACGGTGCGTACGCCCGCATGATTAACAAAATCGAGGATGACCGGCAGGTCAGCTCGCTGGCTGGCCTACTGGCCACGTACGTCTCCTCGGACGCCCTCGACGCCGAGACGCGGCATGAGCGGCGGATGTGGCTTTTCACAAGCGGCTGCGTGACGGCGGTGATCAAGGCCATCGTGCGCTGCCTGCAGCGGCCGCACGAGTACGCGTCGACCTTCGTGAAGCTCGTGCCACAGTTTTTCCGGCTCCTGTCAGCCTTCGAACCGTCGCAGGACATGTCACCGCAGCTGAGCGAGACGGACTTTTTGGAGATTGTCAGCGACAGCGTCCCCGGCATCGACGGTGCAGAGTACTTCATCATCTTTGTCCAGTCCATGTTCGACGCAGCGACCTGTAACTACGGCCTCGACCGCGCGACGAGCACCTACAGCCTGAGCACGGTCGGCAACTTTCGCCTCTCAGCCACAAACTGCGCGGCGGTGAAGCCTATTTTCCTCGAGCTTCTGCCGGCCCTCGCGCTGCACGCCGGCCAGCGCGACCCTGAGCTGTACAAGAACATCATCGACGTCTTCGCGCACATCATCCGTTTCACCGGGAACATGTACTCACCGCGGCTGGTCGAGTTTGCCATGGAGAACCACCTAACAGACCTTCTCCCGTACATGGAGCTCCCCTCCCATGTGCTGGACAAGCTGCCCTTCACCGGGGCCTCCACGATGCTGCGGTCGTTCTGGCTGCCGATCCTCACCCACGCCCCGCAGCGGAGCGAAATTCGCTTTTCCGCTACCGGTGGTGTGAGCATCCAGATTGACAGCTGGCCCGCGGAGGGCGTGACCTTTGCCTTTTACATCAAGTACGAGTCCAAGCACACGAACATGCCGTTGATGGAGATGCGCAGTCTTGAGACGGCAGAGCAGGCGGAGGTCCCCGCGACACTCTCTGTGTCTGGCGGGGACAGCGTCCAATTTCAGTACGACAACATCCGCACCACAGTCAACCAGACGCACGCGCCGCAGAACTTCAAGCCTGGTGTGTGGATCCATGTGGCGGTGGTGCTCTCCGCCCGACACTATCTCACCGTGTTCCTCAACGGCTTCCACGTCGGCGTCATCTCCATGCCCTACTTCACGCCGGGGACAGCCGCCGGCGTCCACATTGGGCTGCCAGGGAAGGCCGTAAGTGACGCCTTCTTCTCGATTGGTGAGATTGTGGTGTGGGCCAGCGAGTTGTCCGGGCCGGAAATTGAGGCGCACATGGCGGGCAGCGACCCGCTGCCGCAGCCCCCAAAGATCCTGCCGCAGGAGATTCCCCGCACGCTGTCCGGCAGTAACGCGCTGGAGCCGATCAACGAGCGCATTGCCCGCTTTGTGCCCTACCAAAATGACAACTCGCTACTGCTGAACCTTGTCGACCGCATGCCGCCGTTCCCGATCACGGCGAAGGTCGTCGGGCGGCACACGGCCCCGCCTCGCCGCGGGGTGAACTACCACCTTTTGTGGGCCACACGCGGCGGCATCCTGCGCATGATAGACTGGCTAGACGAAGTCGACACCCCCGAGGACGTGGAGGTGATTCTCATGCTGATCGCGGAGACAACCCGGCGGGTGACGCTGCTGTCGACCGTCGACGCCCGCATGTACCTGCTGTTGGACTTTGTGCTCAAATGCAACACGCGGCTCCTCACCCGGACTGGGTGCGACCACTTGCTCCACCTCGGCACGGCAGAGGTCACCATCCACGACGAGACGCATCACGTCGTGATTAACCGCCTTCTCTTCGAGTACGTTCTTAGCGACTGCGCGGTGTTCGCAAAGATGCCGCTGCAGGCCTCCCTGTACATTCTCGACAAGATCGCGGCCATGTTCAACCCTGCCCTCTGCAGGCACGCGAAGCACAATGCGCGTTTCATCATGCCGCACCGCTTCATCGACAGCCTCATGAACACGCTCGTCGCTGTGGCGGTTGCGATGCCGGTGAGTCTGCGCATGGCCGTCGTGAACGTCGCCAAGCAGGTGCTTCAGGCGAGTGATATGGAGTCCTCTGTGGTGTCTATCTTCACCGCTATGGCCGCGCAGCTCACGCCGACCGAGCAAGTTTTTGGCAGTCGCTACAACCCCAACATCAAGGTGACACTCCCCTCCCTGCAGCACACGCGCGTACACCTGCTGCCTTTCCGCACCGCCGAGAACCTGGTCGTCCTCCTCCTCCGCAGCCTCATCGAGTGCTCCGCGCTTTGCCACAGCCTCTTCGCGTCTTCCTTCCCGCGGGCAATCAGTCTCTCATGGCTCGTCTCCTGCCTGGGCCGGTTCGCCGACCCCGTCGCCGTCGTCTACGCGGTGTGGCTCTTTTTTGACGCAATGCAGTCCTCCCCGGCGCTGCACGAGGAGGTGGAGGCGAACCAGGCGACCCTCATAGAGGCCCTGCAGCCTCACGCCGTCCACACCGATCTCGTGCTGGTGCTGCTGACAGTCACGCTCGGCGCGTCGAAGCGCATCAGCCCCCTCTCGCAGCGCTTTTCCCTCCATGAGCAGCTTGACAGCGTCCTCTCTTCCTTCACCGCCACCGAGCCGAACGCCCTCGTTGCTCCCATCTTCGTCAAGACCTTCATCGCCCACCTTGCGGCCACGGTGGCCGCCTCCTCCGCACACCACCCCCTGCGCGACAACACCAAAGGCGTGCTGCTCCGTCACCAGAAGCTGTCATACCGTGTTCGGCGATATTTCAGTCTGGCCCGCGTGTGCAGCCGCCTCATGTTGCTCATTAACCTGAAGCGGTACCGCGTGACGGTGAAGCGCCATATGACCCTCGCACAGCGGCGGAACCGCGCCGGCAGCGTCAGCCTCCAGAGTCTAGGGACATCGCCGACGCCGCTTCGGGCGCCGGACAACCTGACAATCAACACAAGCTTCGTCTCGACCGATATGGCGACGCGCCACGATGACGCCTCGAGCTCCTTTGCCCGACCGGCGACGAACAACTCCATCTCAGGCATGTATTCCCCAGCGGACAACACCAGCTTTCCCGCAATCACAGCCACGCCCATGGAGACGGCGGCGGAGGCGCAGAACATCAACGAGGACTCCGCGTCGACGGCATCGCACCCCAGCGACGGCCGGCCACGCATCCGCTCAGCCAAATACCGGCGCGCCTTTGCGGTCCTGCGCGTGTGTGTGCTGCTGTGGATTCCGACGTTGGTGAAGCGGTATGGATGGATTTTCCGTGCGCGAAAGCGGCTGACCGACCAGGAACTGGCCGTCCGCAACGGCGGCACGCTCTTCATCGTACGAGCCTTCCGCAAGTTCGCCCTGCAGCCGTCCCTCTACTACACCTTCGTCTCCTCGCCGGTGCAGACGGCGGCGCTCAGCGGCCTCGTGAACTACGTGTCCAAGCCCGTCCTCGGGGACCTGATCATGGAGTGGGAGAGGTTTCTCGCAACGATGAGTCTCGTGCCGCTCCGCGACGGCAGCGAGGCACTGGGGGGAGAGGAGGAGTCGCCAATCACGGTGGCCAACACACGCGGTGCGGCGAGTGTCCCCGTTGCGAGCGCGTACCCCACCTCGCCCGCCTTCAGCGAGGCGTCCCACCCCGCCTCCCTCAACAGCTGCCCACCAGTGACCGACGGCCTCATCACGACAAAGTCCAGCGACCTGCTGGGGGGCGACGAGGGGCATCGGACGTCGCCCCGGCGTCACGAGCACACCGCCCCCCGCGACGCACCGCTGCGGCGGGTGAGCACCTACTCGGCGCAGACGACAACAGAGTCGCCGATGACGCGTGGCACTACGGACGCGACGGTGGTGGCGCCGTCCTACGGCTCCATCACGTCCACGTCGCCCCTGTCCATGACGCCGTCCACAACGGAGCCACCGATGGCAAGTGCGAGCGCCACGGCATACCCGGCGGCGTTTGGCGCAGACCACCACTCCACCGCTGGCAACGCGAATGCTACTGTCAAAGACACCGACAACAATGCCGAAACGGCGCAGGAGGAGGCGTGCTCCTCCTCGTCGCAGCAGGGCCCGGCGGCGGTAGGAACCACGCCCCCACCGCCCCCCGCCGCGGCGTCCCCTGAGGACGACTCCGCCCAGGGCATCCTCGCCGCGTACGCGATGATGAGCCAGGGCGGCCTCCCCCACGGCCACTCGGAGAACACCTCCTTCTTCGCGCCGCCCGACGTCGACGCTACTGCGATGCCCGCTGGCAGACTCACGCGCGTGCCCCCCAGCGACGCGGCGGCCGCGGCAGCGCCATCGGCGAGGGCTGAATCCACGGCGGGCAACAGCGAGCGCAGCAGCGCACCTGCAGCTGCGGCTCACGTCCCCGTCCTCACGCCCCCCACCACCGCACAGGCGGGCGGCCCCCTCAGTCACGACGCAGCCACAGTAACGGCGAGTAGGATCGGCGTATTGAACAATGCCGCGGGGGAGGGGGATGACGACGACGACGACAGCGGCACCGACGCCGAGACAGGGGACGACAGCGACGCCGGCAGCGGCGGCCACGACGACGACGACGATGACACCGACACCCGCCACTCTGAGGAGGGCGTGCTCGGCAGCCGAGCAAACTCACCGCATTCCCCCATGTGCGTCGCTGAGGGGTCCACCCACTCTGGAACGGCAGCGGCGACCTCGACAACCGGGACGGAGCTGGAGTCTGGCCCGCTGCCCGGCATCGTGGACCTCAACGACCCGACACTCGTCCGGTCGGAGAGCCTGGCCGTGGTGATCGACACAATCGGCGATGTGGTGCGGCGCGAGGCAGTTGGGCTGCTCTCCGCCTTCATCAACACCGCGCTGCACGTTCTGCCGTTGCCGAACTGGGTCGCCGGGCCAACGTACGGGTCTTGCGGTGGCCTGCTATTCCAGATGCTCCTCGTCACATCCTCCTCCGCACCGGGGGAGGAGCGTTCGCTGATGCTGATTAAGTACTTCTTGCTCATGGTGGCGGAGAAGGTGAAGCAGGAGCAGGGCGGCACGCTTCCAGACTTCCAATCCGGTAACCGCACGCCGCGATCCCCAGAGTCCTTCAGCGGAGTCCTGCCCCCTCTCCAGCCGGAGACCAACGCCTCGTTCGCATCCGTGGGAAGCACACACTCCCAGGCACACCACCACGTCCATCACGACATGGCGGCATCACCGCTTCCGCAGGGATGTGCGACAGGCACCTCGCAACAGCAATACAGCGCCCGCCCGCAAGTCCCCGCACTCTCCAACTTCTCCTTTGCCCGCACACCGCTGAACCCGCCAGGTGGCAGTGGCTTCAACAACAATACCAGCAGCTCCACCCTCACCGATGTGTTCTACTTCAACGTGAGCCACTTTACGGAGTTGGTGGTGGACATGATTTCCATCAACGTGCTCGACCTGCCCACCGCGAACAAGTACTTTTTGTCGCTGCTGGTGCTCTGCCAAAGCTGGCCTTCGCGGTACATTGACCAACTGAGCGGCCAGGTGCTGCGCTCGTGTGTCGCTGTCCTCAACCGCCCGTCCATCCAGGACGTCTCGGTCGGTCTCATCGAAACCATCTATACGCTGTCCACACTCGTGCTGCGGAAGGGCTACTTCCTCAAGGGCGCCATCGAGAGCCTGTTCCGGGTGCTCTACCGCGTTTACGCCCTGTTTCCGCCTGTGTGGATGAGCGAGGCCGACGCCCAGCGCCGCAAGGACCTCATCGTCCTCATCTTCCGCCACATCATGCGCACATACGCCGGTACCAAGGCGTTGCAGAAGGCCCTCCAGGTCCGCACCCTGACTCAGCGCTTCTCCCTGTACAATGATTTCATGACGGTGCTCGTGGAGCCTGAGAGTGACAGTGAGGCGTGCACAGCGTTTGGTAAGTACTGCGAGGAGAATGCAACGTCGATGAGCACGTTCATGGCTGGCCGCCCCAAGCGCAAGGCCGACTTTGCGCTGAAGGAGAGCATCCGCATCCGCGGAGAGTACATCAAGCGGGTCAAGGCCTTCAACGCGAACTACCTCGCCGCGGTGGCCATTCCGGATGGTCGACGCTCCTCAGACCTGCGCGTGCAGTTTCACAGCAACTTCACCTCCTATGCGGCCAATACGCCAGTGATGGAGGCCTCACAGCTGCACTGGCTGACCGCGAACATGTGCGTGATGAAGGACAAGAAGGTGGAGACGACGGGCGGGCCAGTCATTGTGGAGACCAGCGACCCCACGCAGGTTCGCCACTACCTGGACGCGCAGCGCAACTACGCGACAGTAACCTACACCCGCCGGCACGCCGAGGACGCTGACGCAACGGACGTCCTCCGGGCAACGCTCTGCGAGGAGCAGGTGAACCACATTGCCGTACTCGTGCCACCATTCACGATGCGCTGCCGACCATTTCTCTGCGAGACGCCGCCCCCGTTCATTCACGTGAAGGTGAAGCTCACGCCGTCCGCAGTGACGCTGCTGCGCCTGCTGCTGGAGCCAAACGAGACGCTGCGGTTCCTCAGTAACGCCTTCCGCATCAACGGCATCCACTCGACGCCGTGTCTGGTGCTGCTCACCGACACCACCCTCAAGGTCATCAGCTTCTCGCGGCTGACGCAGAGCGGCGATATTGTGCTGTGCGAGTATGACAGCGCAGGGACAGACGCCGACGCATCGTCAGGGGCAAACAGCACGACGGGGCTGGGTAGCCCCAGCTCCTCTGCCGTCGACCTCGACGAGGCGGGTTACAACAGCGGCAGCGGGAACGCCGTCTCGTCACCCAATCGGGCCGGTGGTCGCTCGCGGAAGCACAACGCCTTCAGCTTTTCCAGCGTCACAAAGCAGCTACAGCGGCTGCTCCGCGACGACGAGAGGGAGAAACGCAAGCGGCAGCTCGTTCGCGACGGCACGCGTGTCGCGCAGTCAGTGCGACAGGCCACGAGCCTCACGTATGTGCAGCTCTTCTGGGTCTACATGACCTGCACCATCCGCGAGGTGCGCTCCCTCCACTACATGCACCTGGACACGGCCGTGCTCATTTCGACCAACCACGATGACGGCCCCATGCTGTCGTTCGTGGACGCCACCCAGTCGATGAACCCCGCCGCAAGGGGGGAGTTTCTTACGGTTCTCAAGGATGTTCTGAAGAATCACCAGTGTGCATTTGTTGAGGATTCGCAGCGGCCAGCGTCGCTGCGGACGATGCTGGTTCGCTGGGCAACGGGGGCCATCTCCAACTATGAGTACCTCTCCTTTCTCAACCGCGTCGCAGGGCGGACGACGAAGGATTTCAATCAGTACCCCGTCTTCCCGTGGGTGCTGCGGGACTATAGCTCGGCCACGCTGGACCTTGAGGACGCCAACACCTTCCGCGACCTGGCGTACCCAATGGGGGCGCAAACGGAGGCCCGTCGCGACACCGTCACGCAGTTCTACCAGAACACAATTGAGATGTGGCAGGTCAGCGACGAGGCGCAGGAGGAGGGCGCCGTGTGCTTCCCCTTCCACCACGGCACCCACTACTCCGCCAGCGCCGCGGTGCTCTACTATCTCCTCCGCGTGGAGCCGTTCACGACGTTTGCGAAGATATTCCAAGGCGGCGACTTTGATATTGCCACGCGGCTGTTCGACTCCGTTGAGGCCTCGTTCAGCTCGTGCGTCCTCGGCCCGGCCGACTGCAAGGAGCTGCTGCCCGAGTTCTACTACAACAACATGTTCCTTGCCAACGCGGACGGCCTCGACCTCGGCACCAAGTCGAACGGCGAGGTCGTTGACGACGTAAAGCTGCCGCCGTGGGCGAAGGGGTCGGTGCAGGTGTTCACAGCCGTCATGCGGTACGCACTAGAGAGCGATTTTGTGACACACCACATCCACCAGTGGGTGGATCTGGTCTTTGGCGTGCGGCGGCGCGGCCCCCTCGCGGTGGAGCGCTTCAATGTCTTTCAGCGCATGACCTACGGAGAGGAGGTGAAGAAAGCGATCAAGAACGCCGCCTCGCCGCACGACATGGACGTAATCATCGCTGAGGTGGACAACTTTGGCCAGACGCCCATGCAGCTGTTTCAAGAACGCCACCCATCGCGCCGCGAACTGGAGCCCGTAGTAACGGCAAGCACTGCCTCGAGCGACGCGTCGGCCGGAGCAGCGGGACACCTCTCCGTCACGATCAACAGCCTCTTCTTCTCCCTCACTTCCGCCATGGGCTCCGCGGCGGACAAGGGCACCCCCTCGCCGGGGAGCACCAGCGCCAACCTGGCCAACGCTGCCGCCTCTGGCAGCCAGTCCACGGGCGTGACATACACGACCACCTTCAACAAGGCGGCACCAAAGGTGATGCGGATGCTTGTCCATGCCCTCGACACCCCCGTCGTCCGTTTCCGCCTCTCGGACGTACCAGCGTCGGTGATGCTGCCCATGTCGTCAGCGCAGCAGACGAGCATCATGGAGTGCTTTGGCGGCGAGGACCGCGCGGTGGTCAGCTTCGCCTGCGTGAACGCGGGCACAGCCACGGCAGCGGCGGCGTCCTCCAGCGCGCCAGGCTACTCAGGAGCGGCTGCGGCGGCAGGCGCGGCCGGCACGTCAGGCGGGACGGCGGCGGCGTCAACCGCCGCGTCAATGCGCGTGGTATGTGGCCTTCGGCGGATGGTGCCGGTGGACGACGAGGAGCACTTTATCTGCTGGCACGAACGGGAATCCCGCCTGATGCGCTTCTCTGTCGCGACGGGCGCGTTCATGTCCCTCATCCCTTTTGAGTGGCCGGAGGACAGCGGCCAGGCAATCACCGCAGTGCACGCAAGCACGCACGAGTCGCTGGTGCTCGTGGCCGTGAGCACCGGTACCATCTACTGTTTGTACCCCGACACGGGCGACCGCGTACTGCACCTCAACGCGACGCTGTGCTACCACACCCACCCCGTCGTCGGCTTTGCCGTCGACAGCCACTTTGGCCGCGTCATCACCTTCACCCGCAGCGCAGAGGACATGCCGATTGTCTGGCGCGTGCAGCGATTTCACTCGTCCAAGCTCTACCGGCTGGACCTGGCCACCCTCGTCCCGTGCCTGCAGAAGCAGCAGGAGCCCACGTCGCCGCGACCGCGGCGGGGAGGGGCACCGCGGCGATCCGTCGGCTTCGCGGAAACGCCGGCCATGGACCTCACCCCCGTGCACGCCTGCATCGACCACGCCTCGGCCTTCTCCGTCGTCATCACGAAGCGCAGCCTGTTCGTCTTCGACAACAACGGGGAGCCCTTTGGCGCCGGCTCGCTCCCCGTCCCTACCTCACCGCGCCCCCGCGACCTCCGCCCCAGGACATCCCCCGGCCGTCACAGCAACGAGTCGAGCACCACCACAAACTCAACAGCGCCGGCTGTTCCGCCGCCGCTGCTGGAGGAAGAGGACGGCGAGATGGCCTACGCAACGGAGAAATCAGTGCCTTTCACCGCGAACATGACAGTCGTCCTCGCGTACCACACGCTCGAGTGGGCGTCTGGCATGCAGCTGTACATCACCGGCCACCAGGACGGCAGCCTCTCCCTCTGGCGGTCAACCCGACTGCCCCCTGACACCGTCGAGCCCGGCCGCGTCGCGTTGGTGGACTTCCACGCGACGGCGTGGCAAGGCTCAACGGGCAGCGGCATGGGCAGCGGGGACGCCAACCTTGGCGCCGTGACGGCCATCCATCAGGAGCGCGTCGACGTGCCAAGGTTCCTCGTTGGCTTCCAGAGCGGCGCCGCGAAGGTCTTCTCCTTTGAGGACGGCCCCTTGGCGGAGCCGGACACGAAGCGGAGGTCGTAGCGCCCACTCTCACCCATACACATTATTGAACGATTCCCAACCGCATAAATCGCGCTATAGACGCGGCGTATTGTAACTAAACTAAACGACAAACACAAACAGGACGACACTACGCAGGGTACGTCATTCTACAAATCAAAACAATACACAGATTGTTTCTTGCCACCGGGTATTGAATCACTTGAGGAAGTGGGGTGTCGCTCTGCGTATACGATAACCTCGCTGTGGTGATGATAACGGCGTTCTCTGCCACCGCCATCCCATAACTTCTCTTTTTTTTTATGACTGCGACATGACTACGCAACACTCCGATCATCCTCCACCTTTTGCTTCTCGTCTCTACACACGTACACACGCACAACTATCCTTCCGTATATTGGACAGCAACAAGAATTTAGAGCTTCCACATTAACCGTGTCGACGACACTGTAAATCTGATTTCTATCAAAAAAAAACCTTCGATTAACCCTCCACGCGTAGTAGTACACGCTTCTAGGGCGCGACGGCACATCGACGAGGGCCCCATGACGCAGGTTGTAGCCGTTGTGGTATTTGAGCCCGCGGCGGAGGACAGCTTAGCACGCTGGGTCGCTGACGATATCTTCAAAGTAGGACTGCGTGACGCGGTGAGCCACACCCTCTACGTCCTGGTCGACGCGCAGGATGGCAGTGGCAATGTCAGCGGCACCCCCCTCGGCGCCGCGCAGGCGGCGATGACGAAGCACATGGCAGCGTCGTATAGCGGTGATGCTCACATGAAATTTGTCTTTCTTGTCGTCGTCGTCTACTGGGACGGGCAGTCAGAGTCGTCAAAGACGAGCTTCGCCGCGCTCCGCCAATTAGCGGACGCCAATACACCGGCCCGCGCAGCGCTGGAGACGGAACTGAAGCAGCTCGCCACAGCGGCTGGCAGCACCACCGAGGGCGTCGAAGTGCTGGTCCAGGCGCTTAATGCGAAGAAAAATACACACACCATCCGAGACAACCGCGCCGCCCTCATAACAAGCATGCGCAAGAAGTTGGCGTCGTCCCCGCTCGCGGCAGCAGCAGCAGTAGCAGCTGGTGCGGAGGCCGCATCCACCGCTGGGGGAGCGGCCGGTTCCCCCTCACCCGCTGCCGCGCAGTCCGACGGCAGCTCGCGGCCCACGGCGCCAATCGGCGAGGCGGACATTTCCGCCGAGGCGGTGAGCCGTGCAGTCGACCGTGGGCAGGGGGAGTGCTTCTTCGTCATCGCCGCGGCCACGCACGAGGCCCTGGCGGAGCGCCTCAACACGCTGCGGGCGAACTGCGCGTCGGTGGAGGTGTCGCTGTGCCCAGTGATGCTCGCCCCGCGGGAGATCCGCCAGAAGCAGCCGCAGCGTGACGGCGGGGCATCCTCCCCCGCAGAGAGCGACGGCGGGGAGGTGGTCGTAGCTCAGGAGTTTCTCCTGCGGCGCAGTCGCCCCGGGCAGCACATTGAGCTCCGTCTCGCCATGTGCGGAAACGTGGACAGCGGCAAGTCGACCCTCACCTCCGTTCTCTCCCGCGGCTGCCGCGACGACGGCCGTGGTGCGGCACGCGCGCTCGTCTTCAACCACCGCCACGAGGCCATCACCGGTCGCACCTCGAGCATCAGTGAGAACCACCTCGGCTTCTCCGGCAGCGGCGACGTTGTCAACTACGCGCTCGCCCCCGTCTCCATCAGTGGCGAGCCCGGTACGAGCGACGAGAAGGCCGCCGCGACGGCCGCGGACGGGGCAGGTGGTACACCCGCTGCCGCCCCCACCCCCGCGGTGCCGCGTCGCCAGCTCACCCCCCAGGAGCTCGTCACGAACAGCGCGAAGGTGCTGACCATGTACGACCTCGCCGGCCACGAGCGGTACCTCAAGACGACGGTGCTGGGCATGACTCGCACGATGCCAGACTACGCCTGCATCGTCATCAGCGCCAACAACGGCATCCAACGCATGACGAAGGAGCACCTGGCGCTCTGCCTGGCGCTCAAGCTCCCCTTCTTCATCACCGTCACGCGAATTGACGCGACGCCGGAGACAGTACACAAGGAGACGATGCGCAACATCAAGAAGCTGCTCAAGATCCCGACAGTCCGCAAGCTGCCGTACCCCATCACGAAGCCCGACGAGCTCATCCTCGCGGCGAAAAACCTCCGCGACGACGCGATCACGCCCATCTTTGAGATCAGCAACGTGACGGGGCAGGGCATCCACGAGCTGCTGCGATTTCTGAACCTGCTGCCGCTCCGCAAGGACTGGATCGCCGCGCGGGCGATGCCGAAGGAGATGGTAATTGACAGCACCTTCTTCGTCACAGGCGTCGGTACCGTCGTTGGCGGCATCGTGACGCAGGGGGCGTTCCACGTGAACGACACGGTGCTGCTGGGCCCCGACGGCCTCGGCAGCTACCGACCCGTCTCGATCAAGTCCATTCACGTCAAGGGCGTTGACTCGCCCTTCGTGGAGGCTGGCAACGACGCGGCACTCTGCCTCAAGAAGGAGAAGCGCAGCGCAATCCGCAAGGGCAACATCCTCGCCGACCCCAGCCACCCGCCCACGGCGTACTGGCAGTTCGAGGCCGAGATCACCATCCTCTACCACTCAACGACGATCACCATCGACTACGAGCCGGTCATCCACTCCACGACGGTGCGGCAGTCGGCGCGCATGACGTACGTCGCGCAGGAGGTGCTCCGCACTGGTGACCGCTCCCTCGTCCGCTTCCACTTTCTCTACCGCCCCGAGTTCATGAAGGAAGGGCAGCGTCTCGTCTTCCGCGAGGGCCGCACCAAAGGCATCGGACTTGTCACCCGCCTCATTCCCACAGCAGACAAGGCGCTGCTGGCCAAGAGTAAGGCGCGGAAGGCAGCGGCAGAGGGCCTCCACGGCGGCGGAAGTCCACAAGGAGGGGGTCAGGCGGCACCACGGGAGAGGAAGCGGAAGTGATGCGTGTTGTATTACGGGCAGTGGCGTGCCCGCGCGTTTCACAGGCGCTTCTTCTTTGTTTGTTTGTTTCTTCTTTTACTCGTGCTCGTCATCATTTGCTCTCTCTCCTGCTACGGATCGATGGACCTCTGTAGTCCATTCCTTGCGGAACTCCGTGCACACGCAACTCAGCATCACCTTTTTTCCCCCCGTTCCCTTACTCCTCTGTTGTCGTTGCCGAGCATTTGCCGCTTCTTTTCAGTTTTATTGCTCTACAGTGCTTACCGCATCCCATCGATATAACGAAGAAATGACAAGAGAAAACGAAAACCCTTTAGGTGTGTACTTGAAGGAGGATCAACAAGTGACCTCTTACTGCAGCGCAATGTATCCAACTACCCCCCCCCCCCCCCTCTTGGACGCAACCCGTCCGCTCACCCACCATGGGCGATATGGGCATTCATGATGGCCCGCAAATTGATCGTATCCTGCACCCCGCCGCAAAACAATACCGAATCTATTGCACCACCTTCCTCTCTCTCTCTCCTCACTGACGTTCC
>AUXJ01002878.1:0-15361 GCA_000482205.1 Herpetomonas muscarum
GGGGGGGGGGGCTGCATGCCCTATGTTGTCTATTAACTGGTTCTTGCTGGAATTGTATTTCTGTTGGGGTATAGTTCTGCGTTTGTAAGACTTGTAGTTTTGCAATCTTGCCTGAAGCACACCAGAATTGCGGGTTTTGTGCGGGGGCGGGTGCTTCTCACGTGTGTTCGCCTGTTCCTCAGGTGATTGCAGTTCGTCGTTCTCGTTATAGATGTGCGATAGGGCGCACATCGACTCACAGTGCGTCCTCTACAGCAATAATGCAAGGTCCGTAGCAATAGTCGCGCCATGCGAACAGCCATTTCACTAATTACCCGTAGCCTTGACAAAGATCGCTCGCCCAACATCCCGCTCGATGCGCGACGGGCACCCTTCATATCGAAGGACGCTGCATTTCCCGCGGCACATTTTCAATTTCGGCGGTGTGACGCTTGCGGCGACAACGCCGGCGCACAAAATGGGAAATTGTGAGCGTCCTATTTACCGCAAGGATAATAGCTGCGTGTATTTGCGTTTGCAGCTGCAGCGGGCATTTGCTTTTATAGGAAATGTTGGCCTACATTAAATACAACGTCCTCAGCTCGTGGAACTGCCGTTCCAGGGGTGCGCAGCCGATAGAGTCGGTAAGTGTCGTCCGGTGGCGGGCCGCCCCCCCCCCCCCCCCCCTTCCGCACCAAGGCCAAAACCGACACAGGTGTTTTTTGTTGTGCGCCTTAGAACTGGCGAAGTTTTGGGGCGTTTGGCCCAGCATGTGCCTGCCAGATGTGTCGCGAATACTATTTCAACATGGCATTAATGGGGAAGATGTACCCCAATATCGCTTGGAAGGTGCGGCTCGAACAGCGAACCCTTAATAAACGTGAATTGTGGATAGTGCACTTGGGATGGATTCGACGAGGTTACGTTTACCCTTCAACGGTGCATTTTGTCCAGTTGGTAGATATCAACTTGACTCATATTTTATCACGGTGAATACTCACACATCATCTGGTCACTTCTTCATTGTGTGTTAAAGCGCGTGCATGCGCATGTTTGTAGGTAAACCCCTCACCTGTTTTTTTGTTCATAGTGATACACCTAAACCTAAACAACCTTTGTGATTGAATCGATCGGTGGCCAAGCGGAAGCTAAGCTTTACCACGAAGGCAGGCGCTTCTTCGTTAGCGAAGGTGGGTGTTTTTTTTCCCTTATTTACTCCAGAGCGCTGTTGGCCCTATCGTGAAGTGCGCTGCTACAATTGGGTGCATAAGGGGGTGGGCTGGGAATATGAGGGGTATAAGTGTCTGTGCGTGGTTGTGGTTTGGGAGGGAGGGGAAAGCACAGCAGTCATTGTGCTTTCCCCCCCTGTTTGTTGCACCTTTTGCTGTTCTTACTGTTGGCGACAAGTGTGGGCAACGTTGTTTGCGTCCCCCCCCCCCCCATCCCCCCGGTGGGTGGTGGTGTCGAGTGTGCAAATTTTGGTTCCTATTTCCAATCGCCAAGCCTAATGGCACTGACTATATAGTGGGCTAGCGTGGCTGTTTGTCAAATACGTGCAGCGTCGCTACACCAGTAATTGATTACTGCGAAGGTCAGTGCCGTTCCAGAGGGGAGGCTACATTCATCGACTGCATTTGGCAGTCGCCCTGAGTCCCCCCCCTCCCCTGCGCAAGTATGCCCGATTAGCTTTGACTATGCCATCACCATAGTCAGATAATAAACACCGCCACAAACTCCCACTTCCCACCATTTAATTACGTTCGTGTCAAAATCGGCAAACTATCCCATAGGCGTTCTGAGAAGCCATTATTACTACCACTGAGAGGAGTCGCTGCATCCTCTGATGGGTATGCATGCATATCCTTCTGGATTGACATAAAAACTGCAGTTCGCAATACTCACATAATTTCATGCTAACCTGCGACGAGCAGCAAAGACACCAAATTTCCTTTCTCATCACTACTTCTTACTTGTCATTCCTTTTTTCACTGCTAGAAACATTCTCCAGGTAGAACATCAGCCATGTCTGTAGATCCGCAGGTTGCGCTTTTGCGCAAGATGGTGGAGCCACCGTCTCTCCACGACGCGCTGCTGCAAAAATTCGAAGGAGTTGAACACAAAAGCCGTGATGGATTCACAGTTCGCCTGCTTCTCTGCGGCACCAAGGTAGCGGAAACACCTATTGGCCCAGCGTTGGAGAACATAGCACTTACGGCAGCCGAAAAAGCGAACACAAGCAACCCTCTCGTTGTCGACGAATCTGCGGACAGTGGTCCGAGGAGCGTTATCATTGATTACGGGACCGACTTCTTCCAGTTGTTAGAGGGAGCAGAACGCCATGTATATGAATACCTGACGGACTTATCCGCCACGAAAAACCTGATTAAAGATACCCACATCCTATTTTTCGAGGATGATGTGACTGGCTGGCTCACATCTGGATGGGTAAATATTGATAAGGTGCCGCCTGCTTGTCTCGGAGCCACCTACCAGGACAAGACGGACGAAGAGATTGCGGACACCGTGGTACATGATCTTTCCCAGTTCCGGGAGCTGGGCATTGCAGCATGTGAGGCAGATTCTACTCATCGCACCATGTTTGCTGACAACGCAAAAGTAAACTTCCCTAAGCTTTTCCCAAAGGCGTGCAACATTGAGCTTTATACTTCCAGCGGGTTGTTTCTCACACTGGCGGAGTTCCAGCAAAACTTTTGTGGCTTTCCCGAAAATCACCGAGAGGTGGAGGTCACCCACCCAATGGAAGATCCACTGAAGTTTTGATGCACATCTATATCCTTGTAACTATTTGATGTAAGTAGACACTACCGTTCGACAACAATTGTGAGAACACTGACAACGAAAAACTCATTTGATTCATACACAATAATAAATTGTCGGATACACTCCATGAAAATGTTTGCGCGTTTAGGCACCAACAGGCACGCGCACGTATTTCTACGTTGTACTTTTTGTGTTATTCTCGTATGAATGAAAATATATTCACTTAACAGCACCGCGATAATATGATACCTATGGTGACTCACCTGTATTCCCTTCGGTTTCTCCTTC
Organism: Herpetomonas muscarum; assembly: GCA_000482205.1. Taxonomy (NCBI): domain Eukaryota; phylum Euglenozoa; class Kinetoplastea; order Trypanosomatida; family Trypanosomatidae; genus Herpetomonas; species Herpetomonas muscarum. The sequence continues at coordinate 3,049 of AUXJ01002878.1, forward strand.
TTTTACTATTCTACGCAGCATCGCATTTACGCGACTTATCTCCTACTTCCTTTTAGCCAAGATGCCCGCGAAAAAGGCACCGGCAAAGCCACGGTCACAGCATTCGATCTCCGGCGAGACAGCGAATCGGCAGCATGTGCTGACAATCCAGGAGGGGAACGGTATTTTGGGCACGTTCTCTATCGACTCATTTCTGCAGGATGCACCGAAGGCGAGCGATATTTTCACACAGTTTTGCGCAACTGGCAATACAACCAACGAGCGTGCCAAAACCAGGCAAAATCAGGTGAGGACAATCAAGTTTAAGCGTTTGTCAACGATCGGCCTCCAGTTTGGGGAAATCGGGAATAGTAATGCAAAACCTATCCCACTTCCCGACCTTGAGGCGGAACTTGGCGCAGTTTCCCAAAACGTCGGTACAGTGTCGTTGTGCCGGAGCTCAGACGGGTTCGACGGAGGCAATTTCTTTATTTGCATGACCAGTGACCCTACCGAAACGGCCCACATCGCCAAGCATTATGTCGGTTTTGGTCGCGTGAGCGGGAATATGGATGTCCTTAAACAGCTTTGCGACAAGCTTCTGGAGTATACGGGGGACGATGGGGTCATCGACAATAGTGCCTGCCCTATTCAAATTAGTGACCTTTTTCATAGCTCCTAGCTGCGGAAAAAAATATCTATATATAATCCCGCAGCCAGGATGACTCAACGTGCACAATCGACTGATGTAAGGAGGGATCTCAGCCGAAGTGATCATTTCTTTTTGATGTAAAGTTGAAAACCCTCAGAAGCTAGGGACAAAAAAAAAGCGACACATAAAATCTGGATGAGCAAAGCGCTGATGAACGTAAAGCAGGGCAGGTGCTGTGAAGACACTTAACGTATGTGTGCCAGCGCTGGGACACTGTCTATGAATGAATATTGTGATACCAACTGAGTACACGGGTTCTCCTCGGATGATGGAAGTGCATATGCTCTACCAAACAGACGTCCTCTTTGGCTGTGTGGCTTGTTCATTTTCTGGCCAGTCCTGTATCGGGTTATTACGAGATTCGCCTAGCACACCATTCTCATAGCTTCGCTTCTATACGATGCAGGTCAGCGAAAGCGCGTCGTCGGTCCTGACGCAGGAGCTGATCCTCTATTCCAGTACCGCACCTAACGTAGCCAGTGCAAACGACGGGGAAGATGAGCCATCTGTTTTATCCGTGCAAATGAGAACGATTCAATCCCTCAGGGCACAGGGAATCATGGTTGGGCTAAGGTTAACGGAGCGGTTACTGTACCGCGAGGCTACCTTTGGCGGTTCGCCACTGGAGATTGCACGCTTCATTGGGTTCACACTTTGGCGGAACATCTTCGGCAAAAAGGCAGATTCCGTCAAGACCATCGACGACTCCTACTTTGTGTACGATAACAATTTCCCATGGTTGCAGGGGTACGCAAGAGTGACTGGGGTGAATGAAGTCACAAACCTGAGCCTGGATGACGAAAACGCCCCCGATGAATTTTCAGGCCACCGAAGTGTGTTGACGTACACAACGGGGATTATCGAAGGGGCGATAGAGACATTGCTGCACGATGGAGAGGCAACTGTGAAGGGGTCTGTGGACACCAGTGGAAAAACGCAATTCACGCTGCAATTCCATAGCTTATGATCACTCCTCTTCGTGCCTGACCTACACATTTTACAAGAATCCATTGAAAGTTACGTTAATGACAGCACAAGGTGCTATACGATTGCCTTCCATTGGAAACTAAAGGTGCATCCTTCCCAATAATGTTATGCGTATGGGCGTCTTGTCGTTGCGTTGTGCGTGCGCCATTCGGGGGCGCCTTGCTTCGCAATGTAACATTTTGCCTTCTCTACTCGAGACAAACATATCCCCCCTTTTTCTACCTCTCTGTTTTCATCTAACAATAGCTTATCACATTTACTCAGCTTAAAAAAAGTAGCATAGTAACCCGCCTTTTTGCGCCGACCCCTTTTAACACTCTTCTGTGACTCAAGACACTCGTGCCGATGCTCCGTTTCACTAGCACTGCCAACCGCCGCGTCGGTGCGACGCTGTTCAGCCAGTGCCGGAATGTGTCTCTCCAGGCTGAGAAGCCGTACGCCACCCTGGCTGACAAGATTGTCCGCAGCGGCAAGCCAACCACGTTCTACTCTCATCCTAGCTACGTGATGGCTCGTGAAAAGATGCTCTACACGATCTGGGTTGACCACGGCATTTTCGCCGTCACCTGGTACTTCTTCATCCCCTTCTTCTCCATCGCGTACTTCTTCAAGGCGTAAACGTTCGATAACGCCTTGGCATGTGGAGGAAGATTTGTCACTTTCTTAGCCAATTACTGACTTACGAAAAGAAGGTGAGGGAGGCAGAAGATTTTTTTTAGTGGATTAGTTGCAAGGAAAGAGGCGATGCAACATCTATCATTTGTTTCCCCCCTTTTTTTCCACCTTCAAAAAAACACATTTCCTCATACCCATTTTTTAGCTAGCGTTTTTCTTTGACGGCTTCGTGTGTGTCTGTCAGTCTTATGAACCAAAAAAAAGAAAAAAATATAATATATGTATTATGCTTGCATACGTACGTTTGTTTCCCCGACGAGAATAGCGGGCTTCTCCCATCACATATATCATGCAGCGGTCGATAATGGTGAATCCCACGCTGTTTATGCAGTGCCTATTTACCACCCTTGAGCGTCGGTGTAAGATGGGTACTCGTTCTTAATGGAATCTACTTTCGAAACTCATAGGCGTTGACGATTTGAGAGTACTCTGCCTTCTTGTGTGTCCAACACTTTATTTGCACTGCGTAATATAATATCCCACACCTGCTAGGCAATAAGAGGTTTCTTACCTAACATTGTGAGGCAAGTCGGACGACTTCCCTCTTGACACACACACACACACACACACACAATAATTCACACATACTAGGATGCTGCGGTCATTTGTTTGCCTGTGCATCCTGAAGAAAAGGGAGCCGCTTTTCCCGCTCCCTTGCGTTATGGATGCCAGGGCTCTTGTCGGTTTAGTCCGTTCCCGTTGCCCCAAGCTAGAGGCTTACCTAGCTGAGCAGCTGTTGGCGAAGAACCAGGGATTAAAATCACGGGCTTTCCTGTCCAGCGTCAAGGATGAGGCGGGCGCAAAGTGTGCTATGTTGTCGAATCTCAAAGAGCGCGACGTAGAGGACGCCATCTTTGGAAAGTACGGACTAAAAAGTGAGCAGGCCGTTACTTGCATGGTACCATACCAGTTGGCAGCTAATATCATCCTTAGTCGACTCCCTCCAGAAATCAAATCTGAGTCAGTGAGGGAGCTTCGCCAGGAAGAAGAATCCCTGAAGGGGGGCGCGGGGAAAGGGACGAAGCGGAGCGGAAACAAATGGATCGGTTGGTACGAGAGAGACTTGTACGTGTCAGACGGTCTGAGGTACCTTGCGCGTATCGACATGCGCAAAAAGTCGCGCATCCCCGTCTTTGCAGTGATGGGGCACATAAACCACGGCAAAACGACGCTTCTGGACGCCCTGCAGGGATCGCGGGTGGCCGCATCGGAGGCGCATGGGATTACACAAACTGTGCGTGCTTTCACCGTCGCGCACCCTGATAATTACAACGACCTCTTCACCTTTATGGATGTCCCTGGGCACAAGATGTTTGTGGAAACGCGTTATCACAGCCAGCGGGCAGCGGATTGTATTTTGCTAGTCCTTTCGGTCCCGGATGGCATCGAGAGCCAAACTCACGAGGCCATCAAAGTTGCACTCAATTTGGATAAGCCAGTGATCGTCATCCTCAACAAGATTGATCAGCTTTCCGATCCATTTACAGCTCAGCAAAGTGTCAGGAGGATCTTGCGGGAGTTGGACGAACTGGGGCTGGATGTGTGCATGATTGAGAAAGCGGAAGACCTGGGCAGCAGCGCCGCAAACTCTCCGGCGCATGGGCGGGATGCAAGACAAGGGGCTGGTGACGCTGCTGAGTCAGCCTCTTCAGCGCAGTTGGATTTGGTGAAGTCTCCCACGGCAAGGGAGGCGTGCTTTCTACCAATGAAGCGTCTCGACCCAGCGTACAAGGGCAGTGGTCGGCGCCCTGTGCTGAATCTGCGCCGAAAGTGCTACGGTGTGTGCATCTCTGCCTACCAAAGGGTGAACCTGCCCCTCCTTTGGAGATTACTACAGGCGTGGAAGGAGACTGCAAGGCCACAGTGTCATAGCAACTCCATCGGGTCGACGGAGCACAACGGCGCAGTACAGGCTCTCGTGGTAGAGTCTTCGAAGCACTTGTTTGACGAAGAAGGCTTTCGGCAAAGCATGCGGCGGCAGAACATCCAGCGCAGGCTCGATCGCGCCAGCGATCGTCGCGCGTCCAGGGACGGCGCACTTAGCACCTCTTCAAAAATGAACAAGGTCATGACTGCTGGGTATCGACAATACCAGAAACAAAACCGCACCAGCACGCGGTCGCTGGTGATCAGCGTGATCGTGAAGGAGGGTGTGGTGGCGAGGGGCATGGAGTTCGTTGCGGACCAGGCTGAGGGGCGGGTCGATTACCTGCTGGACTATTGGGGGTACCCCATTGAGCAGGCGCTGCCTGGAATGGCCGCCACAATTGTGGATGCGCGTAGCGAGAGCGGCTGCCCTGGACCAGGCATCCATGTCCTCTCTGTTACAAGCACCAAGGACCGGCTTGCCATATATCAATACCGACGCATGCTCCAGTGGTATGTTGAGTTATTCACCACCAAGCTGCACTACTTGAAGCCGCGTGGCATGGATGTCTCCTTCACGCATCTTGGTGATTATGGGCAGCTCCAGGCGACATACACTCTAGAATACCAACTGCTGTACGGTGCTCCGCCGCCTTCCGCGACCGCAATTGAGGGGGGTGAAGGCGAGCAAGGGGCCCTTCCTCAACCGGACGCGGAGGAGAAGTCGTTGGGACAGTATTTGGCCGAGCTGAACGCGGCCGATGAGACCAAGGTGCGCACACAGGGAGTCAGCTACTTGCCAGGAAGCACCTCTAACTTGGCCATTGGGCCGTCGTCATCGATGACGGCGCGCGGCGCGGTAGCTGTGTTGCCGAAGGGTAGCGGCCACTCGCAACAGCAGTCGGAAGGGAAGCGCATCGGACAAGGCCTGATCCCGCATGAGGAGCACGACGCCCTTGAAAGCGCATGGCAGGGCTACCAGTTGACGGAAGCGATTAACTCCATGGAGGACTACGAGCGGCATATGCGGCAGTGTGTTCAGATTGGTGTGCTGCTGAAGGTGGACAATTACCACACAGCACGCATGCTCACGAGGGAGATCCCCCGGTTAGGCACCAAGAAGGTGGCTTTCCAGGTGGTCGGCGTACGGTTTGGTCCCTTGACGACGGAAGACATTATGTTCTTTGCAGGCACAGTGAAGGCCATTGTCTGTTTCCGTACCCCGTACGCACCATCCACAGAGCTGGATCACTACATTGAGATCAATGACCAATGGGTGCTACACACCGACCACTTCGCCGACATCGCAACATTCCTGAAATGGTGTGCTGTTGCCGCTCACAAGGAGTACTATGCCAGTGGTGGCAATATGTCTGATAAAAGACTGCACGTGCCTTTGTACGACGATACTGAGGCCACAGATGGATCGATGGCATCTGGGCTGCGCGGGGCGGAGGACGAGGGGTCCATGGACAATTCCCAGGGCAACTCCGAGGGGAAAGGCAGCTTGGCCACTCCTCAGCCCAAGAAACGCAAGCTGTTGTTGTATAGCAGCAACAGTGACACAGACTGACAGCCGTCCGCTTGGGCGACAACAGTTCAGCCGCGCACCGGGAAGTGTATTCTGTGTTGCCTGAACACGCATCTACGCACCCCCCCCCCTCCCATACACACACACACACACCATTAAAAAAAAAAACTCTGTGGCGATCTACTGCCTGGTGCTATACCATGTAGGCAGCGCTTTTTAGTGAGGCGAATTAATATCGGCTGCATGAAAAGCAGCTCTAATATATGAGGAATTGCATTTCACTGTCTTCTAACCTCGTTTTATTTTCCTGCTCTGTTGTGTTTTACTTAAATATCGCTCTTCCCCCCTCACAACGGGATGCCCACATTGCTATTTACTCACTTCTATAGAAAAAGAGGAGCAAACAAACAAAAAGGACGTAGTGGAGCAATGGCGCATGGCGTGGTGACTACCGGAAGCGCCAGTGATCCATTCCCTGAGCTGCTAGAAAAGGTTACCCGTCTCTCGGAGACCCACCTCAACCCTCTACTCCCTCTGAAGGCCTATGCCGTTGCGCTGAACAGCATCCCGGACAAGGTCACTTCGCCCGAGAACACATTCTACCTAGCCGATCTGGTCCTGCGGTGTAATGGGTGTGCATTGCAGGCCGTCGAGGCGGAGGGCAGCGATGCCTGGGCGGTGCGCGACTTTTTCTTTGTCGCCCTCTCCGGCGTGTTGCCGTGGTTGCCCACCGTGACAATCCCCGAGGCACCGTTTGAGGAGGCGGAGGAGGAGGCTGAGGAAGATATGGCTGTTGTGTACGAGCCGCCGTGCGACGCCAACGACCTGGACGGGCTCGAGGCTTACCTGCGAGGAGTCGGGGACAATCGCAGCGTCGATGACGGGGCGGCGGCAACGGCCTCCTTGCCGTTCGAGCTTTTGACGCTGACCCTCAACAACTGGGTGTGTGTCGAGATGTGCTTCCGCGAGCTTCCCAGCGGTTTCGCTATCCAGCGGTGTGCTACACTGGCCCGCCGCTGCTCGGCTCAGGAGGAGCGGGAGGCTTCGGTGTTGCAGTCGTCCAACAATGCCCTTCGCTCCACCGCCGCCTTTTCTGACTCGGACGATTCGGCGTCGGATCAGAGCAGCACGATTAATGGTCGTGACGGTGTTAGTTCCTTCTTTGGGGGCCAACAACGGGAGCGGCTCTTTGTGGCTATTCAGGAGCTGAACGCGAGCGCGCAGCAGCTGGTCCTGTGCAACTGCCCTGAGGCACTCGGCAACGCCAGGCAGGTTCTGCGCGTGGTCGAGGAGCGCGCCGTCCAGTTGCCCACGGAAGACGGCAAGACCAGCTCACTAGAGATGGATGCCACCTTTCTTCACGCCCTGGGGCTCTTCGCCGCGGGGGCCGCCGATGAGTACCAGGACCCTGAGGGGACACTCACGTGGCATCAGGAGGTGAAGCGGGCTCTGCAGAACCTTCCGCCGCGCACTGAGACGGGGTCTTCCTTCGACGAGGAGGCTGCTAGGCGGTACAGGTTAGAATCACTTATCACGCAGTCCAATGAGCGTCTGGTGAGGTTCGTCTCCGCTGCCCGCGCGCAGGCTGCTGCTGCGCGGGCAGCCGTTGAGACGACCGCGACGACCACGTCGCGGTCAAAGAAGCCGCGGAACTCTCAGAACCCAACGAAGAAGCGGGCTAGCACAGTTGGCGGCGGAAAGCCAGCAAAGGGGGCGAAGCGGGCGAAACCCGCCGCCAACGAGTCGGCAGAGCAGGAGGTGCTGATACTGCAGGTCCCGCCTGTCGACAGCACTCTCCGCACCAGCATCCGCCACCTTGGACTGGCCAGCACCATATTCTCCCTCTGGCCGCTGGAGGAGGCACTTCAGACGCTCTCATCTGTCCACGGCGTAACTGGCTGTGTTTCCCCGTTTGTGGAGTACGCTGGCGGAGACGCTGCAGCGCACCCCGCCCGTTCCCTGTTTGTGTTGGGCGCGATTGTGTGCACCGAATCGCCGCTGCAGTGGGCGCTCGAGGCAGCGACGGTCGCAGCTAGCCCACAGGAGCCCCGGCGGTCCGTGTGGGTCCCGTACCCCCTCATCGACGCCGATGGCGAAGAGGCCGGTGCGGACGTGCCCGTGCTCATGCCCGGCGAGGGCATCTCAGGCAACCGCTTGACGCAGCTAATGGCGCTGGCGGGGCGATTCCGTTGCGACCGTGGCGGCGGCCTGAGCAGCTACCTGCAGCTCGGTGGCGTGCAGGACGGGGCGGGCCGCGGGACAGCGAAGGTGGGCATCGCAGCCACGGAGGAGCGGCACACAACGGCCACTAACAAGGGCCCCATGGGCGTGGCGCCGCGCTTCCTCTCGACCGCCCTCGGACCGTCGCCACCGGCGTCGTCGCTGGACGGCGCAAAGAAGGGGATGGCGAACGCGGTGAAGCTGCTGGGGGCTCGTCTGAACAACCTCTTGAAGGCGGAGAAGGTTTTTGAGAGCCGGTGGGCGGCCACGGAGAAGGTGAGGAGCGCTCTCATGTGCTTCTACGTCCCCCACGAGCTGGCCACGGTGAAGGTGGAGTTGATACGGAAAAAGAGGCAGCGGGAGATCAGGGAGGACAGGGCAGCTCGCGCCATCGTTGCCTTTTTCCGCTGGGTGGCCCAGCAGCGGTCGGGGCAGACGGGGTTCCGCTCGTGGAACGACCGGCGCATGGCGGAGGACGACGCGGCTGCAATTGTCTTCCAGAAGTACGTCCGCCGGTGGCTGGCGAGGCAGGAGCGGAAGCGTCTGGAGGCCAAGCGGGCCAAGTACGTTGCCAACGTCACGACCGCGCAGAGCATGTACCGCCGCAACAAGGCAACGAGGCGCGTCGAGGCCATCCGGCAGGACTACTACGCGGCCGCGGAGGCGAAGGGCGCCGAGGACCGCCGGCACTTTGCTGCCATGCAGATCCAGCGGGCGTACCGAGGACACGCCCAGCGACTGGCGCACTGGTGCCTGATTGGCCGACCAGACCTGGCGCTGCGCCACCACCTCCACGACTCCCGCCACTTCTACGCCACGCTCATCCAGAAGCGCGCCCGCGGGATGTTGACGCGGCGCCAATACGGCGCGGCTGTATACGCGCGCCGCTGCTACGGGCGGAACGTGTACCGTAGGGAGCGGATGACGGAGAGCGCGATCACCATCCAGCGATACTACCGCGGGTACCGTGTGCGGCGGCAGCTCTATGATATTGTTGTGTCCCTGCAGGAGCGGCGGGCGTTCGCGCGGAACGTGGGCTTTTTGTTCAAGCGGTACCTCGGGCCCCACGCGATCACAGTGACGCCAGACATGCTGCGGGATTGCGGCGGCATCATCGAGCCCAAGCTGCCTGTCGCCGCTGCGGCCGCTGTTGCTGCCCCTCTAGGACTTGACAGCTTCGCGCCATCGCCGGCCGATCTGAACGACGCAGCGGAGGCGGAGACAAGGCGCGCGGCGGCTGTTGTGATCCAAAGCATGTTCCGGCGCTGGGCCGCGGCCCGCCGCGCTCACAACCTCAAGGAGATCCGCTCCACCACCGATATGTCCCGGAAGGCTGAAACGTACAAGCCGTTCTCGTTCGACGATTATGTTTTTTAGCCCGGAGTGAGGGTGAATGCCACTACAGGGAATGTACGTGGATGCACCGCCCCCTCGTTTTTTCTTGAAGCTCTGTTGTTTTAGGTGTCAGGGACGGCGGCGGTGCTGAAAACTGTCGCCTTGTCAGAGAAGCACCGCATCTCCCGATCCATCATAGTATCTATGAGCGTTTTTGCTTTCTATCCTTCAGCATACACACGCACGCATACACTTCATGCACGCAGTTGCGTGCCCCGCCGGCGGTGTTGCTAACAGTGAAATAACAACAGCAGCACCAACAACGATGTACACTTTTCATGACGGCGAAACGGTCTGGAAACACTTTTTCCTTTTGATGTCTCACTCTTCTATCATTGCACTCTTTTTTCTTCTTCGTCCTCCCCTTTCTTTTCCTTTTATACATTTCATGTCACGAACTTCACTCTGTGTACTTGTACAATTCAATCGCGCTCATGTCGCAAACAGAGACTCTCACACTCACGCATACACAAACAAAATGAGCAGCCAGATGAATACATCCAGAAAGAGATCATGGACGCGCATCTCCCTGTTTGAATTGTGATGATGTCATGCCCTTTACAAGGATCCAGAGGTTGTTGCGCTGTGTTGCGGGGGATGAATGGGGCGGGGCATTCCGCCCTCCTCCCTCCCCCCCCTTCTACAGGTGTCCCAGATTATTGTCTTTGTCGCCAGCGACAATGATGCCCGACAGTAGAATCCGCCATACCGTTGTGGAGCCTATCACCCACTTTTCACTTCTCCATCCTTACCCCATTCCATGGACCACAACATTTCTTCATTCTTCAATAATTAACGTTCTCGTTGCAGGCACATTACAACTTCTCTTCTGTGTATAGCTGTCGGCTCGGACACTTTTCATCAGTTGTTGCTGCTTCTCCCACACCTCTTGAGGGTTTAGTTCAGAGCACTACCTCCGTAGTCACTTTCACCTTTACTATGGGTGAGACGTGTTCATGGGTACGGTTTCTGCGCGTCCTGTAGGCGAGCAGCCAGGGGGAGGTCCGGAGGAGCAGGCGCCGGTGGAGTCCCCGGCGCCACCACGGAACGCTTCAGACCGCCCTGCTGAATCGTTGCGGACGCCTCTGCAGCAAGCCCAACGCTCCTCCGTTGATAATCCGCCGCTGGCGTGCTCGCGGTGCCTGTCTCCCGCGTCATGGACACGTCACATTCTCCTCTGCGACCATTGCAGCTTCCCTCACTGCACCGAGTGCATGGGGCGAACAGGGGCCTGGGAAAAGGCAGCCCAGCACGACGGCAAGACACACTGCCCTTCGTGCCGCAGCTACCTGCTGCGGTTGCCGGACGTGCTGCTCCGGTACATTATGCTGTTTCTCTCCTATCGCCATCAGGATCGACTTTTGCGCGTCTGTACCCGCTTCAGTAGCATCGTGTGGGTTCCGTACGAGTACATCAAGAACATGCCGCACAGTCTCCAGTGGCGGGAGCCTTTCGACGTCATTCACATCAGCCCGCGCAGCATCGTCCTCCGCAGCGTCGTGAGGGACACGGGCGAGGTCCTGGCGGTGAAGTTGCTCTCAAAAAATCGGCTCATTTCCCGCCGTTTGTGGCAGCGTATGCAGGACTACGTGGACATGCGCGTTGGATGCAACTTCTACTCGCCCACGGACGATTGGCACGGGAGCACTCGGTCTCCGCCCCCCTCCCCCCTCAGGGCTATCCGCAGTCTCCCCGTTCCCCTCCGTCCAGCGCATTTTTCACACGCGCGACTTGATTGGGGTTGGTTTTGCTTACGTTGACCCGAGTGCGTTCGTGCCGCTGTTTGATGCCCTCCAGTTCAGCAGCCATGCCGTCCGCGACGCCCCCCACGCGGTGTGGACGGAGCTATCCTGCCTGCGGCTCTTTCGCAGGCTCCTCCACGCCATCGGCTGGATGCACACAACTCTGGGGGCCGTCCACAGGAACCTGTCGCTGGAGGGTATCCAGGTGAGGATCCCCGCCGACGCGCAGGAGGACTACGATGTGTGCCTCGTCGGCTTCTCGAGCGCGCGGTTCACCACACCGCGGGCGAAGCGACCAACCTTCCCAAGCGCAATGAGTGGCTTCCCACAAGTTGGGAAGGCTGCGGACGCACAGATGCAGTCGTCGTCGAGGTCGCGGGCCTCCACGAGCGCCGCCGGCTCCCCAGTCAGGAGCGGCCCACCTACCGCTCCAGGGTCCCCCATCGTGGGGGAAGGAGGGGTTGGTGCCGCGCGGAAAGCAATCAGGCCGTCCCGCCTGCAGCTGATGGGGTCGCACACGGAGCGGCGTACGACGGCGGAGGTGTACAGCCGCGTTGCGAGGGAGCGGGAGGCGCAGCTCACCAGCGGCACCGACACGCAGCGCTTCACCCGGCTGGCGTCATACACGCAGCAGATGTTCCTGCCACGCCGCGGTGAGGCTCGGGGGGTGGGGAGGGAGCTGCGGGCGCCGCTCGAAAGCCAGCGGTCATGGCCAATCGAGGAGATGGACACGGAGGGGGATGGCATGCTCGTCGGTACTCCGCGGGCCGCCCCTGGTTTTGCGGCGCCGGAGCTGATGCCGGCGCTAGCGGCCAAGTCCACCATCCTCTCCACCGCTGTCACTGCGGAAGACATGCAGGCGTGGGATATGTACGCGCTGGGAGGGGTGTGGTATCACCTCCTCTCTGCCGTGGTGCGTGAGCAGGCGGGATGGTGTCCAGCCTCCGGCAACCGAACCGGCATCCCACCGCTGGCCACATTTGACAATCTGCGGGAGGTTGTCTCCCCAGGCGCCGTGGAGCTGCTGCTCCACCTGATGCACGTGAACCCGGCACGGCGCTGGGGTTGTCAAAAGGCGTTGCTGTTCGTGGACGATCTGCTGCAGGCCACTGTCGGCGACTGACGAGGCACATCCGTATGTTGGGGTGAGGTGGGGGGCGGCGAAACGAACCTCCCCGCTTTCCTCCTCGTCTCCACCTTGAGCTC
>AUXJ01002886.1:0-20148 GCA_000482205.1 Herpetomonas muscarum
TTTATATAGGAAAACGCAAAGTTTAGAGAAGAGTGGGAAAGGGCGATGCATTGGAAATATATATCAGATACACATCGTCACATAGCAGTTCACCTAGGGCAGTGGCCAGTCAAGCATTAGAAAGGGATGGGGGAGGGTTTACATTTATCCCTTTTCGCGCCCTCTCGGCAGGCGCGTAGTTAAACACACCAAATGTAACCGACAACAGCGTGTGCCCACTGTGGATGTGTAACAACCTTTACCGAACCAACATCTTTTTTATTTATGGACAGCAAGAGGGGCTGGTGATTGAATTCCAGATGGGGAATAATAATAGAAAGTAATGTATGTATGGTACACTGGAAGATGTGCAAAGACACGCTTCCGCTCACTTCTTCATCCGCGCGCTGTTTCCGGCCATTTTCTTGGCATTGAGTGGGTTTCGTACAAACTCGTTACGCACGTACTCCTGGTGGGTTCGTTGAATCTTTTTGTTCTTCTTTTCAATGCGGGCGGCGATGGTGGCGCCCCACTGCTCGTCGATTCCAGGGCCACGCTGCGGCTGAGTAGAGGGACGGCCATTGTCCGTTGTCGTGCCTCCACCATTGGTGGGAGCTCTGCTGCCACCTCCGTCCGACCTGGAAGCGGAATGAACTCGCTGATGCGATGTTGAGACGCCTGAGAGTGGGGCAGTCGGGGTGCCTCCTCCAGACGGGAGTACATCCGCCCAACCACCGTTTGCACTTCCCTTTCCCCCAGCGCCGTGTGGCTGTGTGACTACAGTTGCAGGGACGTCAAATCGCTCCAGTAACGGCTTTGTCTCCCCACCGCCTGCCGTCCCCGTCCCACGGTCGGAGTGCAGGGCCTGCTTCAGCAAATCGGCAATACCCATCGGCGCGAGCAGTGCATCGTCCATCTCGCCAAAGTCCAGGTCAACCTTCTCCAAGTCATCGTCGCTGTCCTCACCAGCCCCCGCGGTGAACCGTCGCCGACCAGATGAGTCCGCTTTCAGCACGTGCAGACGCCGAAGTCGCGACCGGAGTGCAGCCCCGCGCCACACCGGCTGGATGCGGCGCACAGCGGCCTCCTTCCGGTACGCTTCTGTCTGCATGTACACCGCCCGCAGTGCGGCTAGCTCCCTCTTCGCCCTTGTGACCAGCGTTCGGCCCTCAATAAAGGACGCTATAGTGCGCGTCGCCTGTACACGTACAGCCTCTGCTTCCCGTGCCGCATACACAGCGTTGATGTAAGGGCGGTTGAAAAGCAACGCGAGATCCTTACTGGGCCCGACGGTGTCACAGGACTCGACGGCGGTGCTTAGCAGTGCTGCAAGCGAACGCCGGAGGGTCTCCAGATTCGCCATTCGGTTCTGCTGCCGAAGCTGTGTAGACAAGACTGCGCCAGGTGGCACGCGGCCCTTCTCCCGCGCCTTCTCAGCACAATGTTCCTCCTCAGCCTCCACAATGCGCAATCGACGCAGGCCAAAGATGTCTGTCACCTCGCGAGTCGTTCGCCCATCCTCTAGAAGCGCAGAAAAGGCTCCAATATGTGCCCGGGTATTGTCGTTCATGAGCACGAAGGCCTGAAATGGGTCCAATGTACCCACATCAGCTGATGCAGCCGCAGAGTCAGAATTCTTTGGTGTTTGTAGGGCACCAGCTGAGAGGGGCTCGTTATTCAGCTCCTGCAACTGCGGAAGCACAGCCCGGAGTCGCTCCACAACGGTACTGGTTTCTTCCTCGAACGGATTGCTTCGCACGTCGAGCTGTTGGAGCTGAGAGCACAGCCGTAGCGGCTCCAGACTACGGATGCTATCAAGCCGGTTGAAGGCAATATTCAGTGTGTGGAGACGCCGGCACTTTATGAGGCCAGATATATCTTCCAGCGCGTTACCCTCCATGTGGAGAGCAAGAAGTGAGGGCATCCATGGAAAATTATCCGCTGTTACGGCGGTAAACCCGCAATTGTTCAGGAATAGCTGACTAAGGAACAAGAAACACTCACCCCCGCCGGGCATCTGCGCGAGCTGCGGATTGTTCGAGAGAAACAGCTTGGACAGAAGTGGGGTGCTGTGTGCGAGGGCGTCATGGACGGCGGTGATGGCGTTGTCGCAGACGTTCAGTTCGTGCAGCAGCATCAGCGGCGTGAGCTCCTCAAGGGAGACCAGGCGATTCCGATTGAGGACAAGCCTCTGTAGTCGCCGGCAGCGTTGCAGGGGAACAACAGAGTGGAGGCGATTCGAATAGGCGACAAGCTCAATCAGGCTCGCGGACAGACACTCCCCAATCGCTAAAACGTCCTCAAGTGCGTTGGACGAAACATCCAGACTGCGAACACGACACCGCTCAGCCCACGCGTTTTGCTGCGCAGCAGCCAGTGACCGCCGCGCAACTGAAGACGACGCAGAACTGGTTGGGCGGTGATTCCCATCGCGTGCGGAAGGGCCAGTGATACCGCTGAGTTTATTGTCGCTCAGAAGAATCTCCGTGGCGTTACCAAAGACGTCGATGAGGCTGGCTAGTGAGAGATTTGTAAGGGCATTGCTGCCTAGATTGAGTAACTCCACCGCGCTGCACACAGGAACGTCCTGACCCCCTGCAGTATGTGCGGACAGGGTACGCAGCGAGCTGCAGTCAATGGCTGCAATCTCTTCGAGTGCAAAACTGACTTGGTGAAACACTTGCCGTGCATGGGAGGCGGACACCGTGGCAGCAGCGTTCATCTGGACAGACAGCATGCGCCGCGCCAGTTCGGCTGTCAGCACACGACCGTTGACAGCGCCCTGGTCGACTACGCCGTCTTCGGCTGGTGGCGCCCTGACGGAAGTCGCAGCAGCGCTGCTGAGCCTAGGAACGTCTCTAGAGCTGAGGGCGACTTCCTCCTCGAGTGCGCGGACAGCCTCCACCAGGCGCCCACGATGTGCCTCCACCCATCGAGCTACCGCAACCGCTTCCTGCTGAGAAATACCCTCTTCGTCTGGAGGAGATGACGGCGTAGTTGCACCCATCTTCGCGCTAGCGACGCGACGATCAGAGTTGTAGGTGGCGGCGTGCAGCGACAACTCTGCAGCGCGCGTCCGGCGTGCCATTGCCTCAACAAATCGGCGACGCCGCTGGTGCTCCAAATCAATGCGGTGGTTCCGCTCACCCGCCTCACGCGCTTCTTGTTTTGCGGTTGCTACGACCACGTCATCCTTTGCCGCTCGCAGCAGCGCCTGCCACTCCACAGCTTCTGTGCGTTTGACACCTTCCATGACCTGGGCGTGGGCCTCGCTGACGCTGACAGCCAAAGCCGCTGCTGCTTTGGTCTGCTTAATGCGTAGTGCCCGTTGTGTCAGCTGCTCGTGACGCCGCTCGCGATCCAGAAAATCGACAAAGGCCTTCGACTCCTCCGCGACAATGCCTGTCCGTGCTGAGTCCTCGTCGACAGTGGTTTGAACAAGGTTGTCAGCAATGTCTCGCAGGGCTTGCTCGTACTCGTCGACAGCGCGCTGCATACGAACATCCTCCCGGCGCATTTGACGAGCCTCTTCAGTCTCCTGACGTACCCGCCACAGCTCCCGAGCTGCCTGTGCCTGAATGAGTGCAGTGGATGTGGACTGCAACACACCCACAGTAGTGTGAGGGGAAGCTGTGGTCACCCCCACTCTCTGGGAAGATCCATGCGGCCCTGCGTCAGCAAAGGTAGTTGCCGCAGGTGTCTCGCCATCATGTTCCGCTTCCTGAGCAGCTGCCTGTACCACCTTGCTCGTCAGTAGGACCTCCTCTGTCGTCACAGGGATCAGTTTAACAATGCGCTCCGTAAACGTTTGGAATTCCAGAAGGCCACGCTCACTCTTCTGCCCAGAAGGAGGAGCACTAGCAGCCGAGGCAACGGCTTCCAGTCGCGGTGCGTAGGACTCCACAATGGCTGTCAGCTCGGCATCGCAAACGCGATCCACCTGAAGCAGCTCTTGTTCAACAGCCCCATCATCGTATTTGATCTCATTCTGAAGGTCTCCGCCATACACCTCGAGTACAGGTGGTACAGCTTCCTGGAAGGCCGCAGCAACGCGCTTCTCCACCTCATCCCACGCCTCTACCGCCTGCTGTTCGGCCCGAGTTGATTCAAACTCGTAGGCAAACAACGGTCGCAGAGCCGCTGAAGGCGCCACAGCCGCCACTGAGACTTCTTCTTTTGTAGGCTCTTCGATAACAGGAACGGTATCTGAAGACTGCTGGGAAGCAGTTCCTGGTTGGACAGGCACATCCACTGTACCAGTGGCATCGTTGGATATAAGGGTTTGTGTGTGGAGCTTCTCACGAAGCACACGCGCTTCCTTTAACAGGTTCGCTGCTGCCTCCTCGCCACGATCATCCTCCTCTAGGAGGAACTGATCCAGACAGCCAATCGGGGTCGTACTGTCTACTAGTAAAGGCAATTCGGTGCCATGGACCTCTTCTTGTCCTTCTGCATCAGGTGTCGTGGCAGGTGCTACGCGTTCTCTGGTTCGCTGGAGAAGTGCCGTGGCCTGCGCGAGGAGTGCATCCGCTTTCGAAACCTCATCGTCGCCCCCCTCATTGGATAGCTGGTGCAGATCGTCGTTGGGTTTCGCCGGCTCCTCCCATGCGGTAACGGTGCGAAAGAAAGAGTTTTCTGCCAACTTGGAGGCTTTCAGCACTTCCTCGTACTTGGACATGTCGCCGGTGGAGTGACGCCTGCCCTGTGTTGCCTGCGCGCGGGACATGGCAGCGTCCGACACAGCGCCAACATTCACCGCGAGGGTGGTGGGGGCTTCGGGGCTAAATGTGGACGTATGCTTCGCCATGAGGGCATCAATGGGTGCAAATAGCAGGTCGTCGCTCGTGACTGCTGTCCTTCTCGCGTCACTTGGAGCACCATCGTCTCCCTCCCCTACGGCTCCGGTTAGGAAGACGTTCACACCCCCGTCCACATCGGACCGGAAGCGGCTGGGCGCGGGAATGTCAAGCAGGTCATCATACGGCCCTTTCACACCGTATTCAGCAAGAAGGGCAGCCTCTTCCTCCTCCGTCATTGTTGCGTGAGCGTCACTGTACATGGAATCATCACGCCGAGGGGACCGGAGAGTGCCTTCTCCATTGGAAGAAGTGGGACGGCCGTTGGCAGCAAACATTGTACCATTTTGCATACAACTATGCACCGAAACTCGAGACGGTGCAAGCAATTTGGGCACGGAGCGGAAAGTTCACAGATAAATGTATTGTTTATGTAGATGTATATATATATATATATATATATATATATATATGATGTATCACAATGACAGAAACCGAAGATATGCAGTGTTGCTCAGGATGGAGTGTATAAGAAGTCTATATAATACAGCACGCGCATGTCCCAACTTGCGCGCTTCTTTTTTATTGTTTCTTTTTATTTTCTCTGAAGAGAAGAGAGCTATTGGCTTTCTGCGAACATTCCATGATGGCAACGTTCGTGAACAGCGACGGTGATCGACCACAGGGAGTGAGGGGGGGAGGAAGAGGGAAGTAGGTAAGAACGGTATTACAGAGATCCATATACCACTGCTCGCCTTGAAAGTCACACACTCCTTGCCAGACGATCAAGTAAGACATCATCCAAATGAAAAAAAACATGTCACAGATGTTGTCCACATGAATAACGTGCACGAATATGTTCCTTCGTATCATTTAATGTGAAGTGGGTATATACAAATGGTTCTGTGAGAATAAAAGGCGCTGGCTGTGTGGTGGACGTGCAAAACCATGCACGCAAACAAGGGTGCATGCTTGATGATCTGTACGCGCACAAATGGAGAGGGTATCTTATGAAAGAAAAAGAGTTCAGGAAGAGACGCCAGACAACGCCTAGACGATGCTGAGTGCCAGTTTATCAAATGGGGTCAGCATGCCGAAAGCTGCGTAGTTCTCCAGATCCTCCCGCATCGAACGATGCCCAAGCGTGATGGGGTAGGCATTGTTGCTGTCACCATCATTAATGTTCGATGGCGGTGGTGGAAAAATGCGCTTGAAGCCGCGGGCGTACATGAGTTCGTCGTGCAAGGTTGCAGCAATCTCTGTGCGCTGCTCGGCAACAGACATTTCTGCCAGGGACACTGCATGCCCCTCTTCCCCTGGGCTTCGCACAAACTGATGAAGGGAGGGTGCCGGTGCACGAAGTAGTTCGGCGCGGGTTGTGAAAGGGGCCAGAGTGACAGGGTCGCGCGCGAATGGCTCAATCATAGCGAGGTTAAACAGGTCTGCGGTGACATTCGATTTTGTGCTGTAGTCGAAGTCAGAGCTGCTCTCCAGCGAGGGCATGGTGTTGATCTCGATGAGTGACGGATTGAGATGCTCGTCGAGCATGACGTCGAAGCCGTACAGCTCAAAGTAAGTGCAACTTGTGAAAGCCTTCTCCATACCGCGAAGGAGATTCGGTCGTGTTGCAAGCAACGTGCGCGTGATTAGCTGCGCGATGCGCTCCTTTACAACCAATGACGGCAACGCTGCTGATGGCAGCGAGAAGGGACTGGGGCTGTGCGAGAGGTGCTCCGAGTCGAGGTAGTTCCACAGCTTCTCCATGCTCCACTTAAGTTCCGGTCCGGGGTCGACGGCTGCATCCCCGCCGAGGCTTTGGGCATCACCCATATACGTTGGCGGCGACCCACGCAGGGTAGTTGCGGGCGCTGCACCCGTTTGGCTCTGGTCCCCGTCAACGCCATCTACAGCGCGTCGCCCCTGTTTTGCGGCAGTGTAGCGTCTGCCAACGGAATAGTTGGTCAAGTAGCGGAACCTGCCGCCGAGGAGGTCCGCGCTAGGGTTGTGATCCTCCCCGGCGACACCTGCCATAAAGTCCTCCACGCGCTGGGAAGGTGCGGCCTGCGTAGTGCCAAGTATATCCGTGGCCCCGTCGTCCTCCTGCGGGACCACAGCGCGGCCTAGCTGCGGCGCAGTCTGCCCGCTAGAGAGATTGGACGAGTTATCATAGTACGGCTCTGCTGCGAGTCGGACGAGACCTTCTTCGTGCCAATAGACGGTGAGTGGGTCGTAGGATGTGACGGTGACGTACAGCCGGAGATCCATCTTCCTGCCCTCCAGCAGCAGGGGGTTCTCCAGATACTCCTGCACGACGTAGTTGCCGTAGATGCGGCCGTTTCGTTCAAGCGTTGCCTTCTCGTCAATTTCCCGCATGACACCCATCCACGACTTCTCATTCGTGGCGCCACCCTGAGACAGCACGATGCCCCTGCCGCAACTCCCCCTCGCCGGCTTCCAAATAAAATTCGATGAAGGTGGAGCGCTCTTGAACATTTTCACAAGGGCTTCTTTATCGCTCGGGTAAAACCAGGTTCGTGGTGAGAAGGCGAACATCTGTGTCGCCGCCTCCTGACGCCGTCCCTCCCGAGCAGCGACCTGGAGGACAGCCTTCTCTGCTTGAATTAGATTCTTCGCCATGCCACGCTTGCAGCCGAGATTATTATGCGAGGATGGGTAGTGGTTGAACTTCTGAAGCGGGCTAGACAGTGGGATAGTGATGGTGGTGGGCCTTTCTTCGTTTGTCTCAGCGAATGCCGCGAGAGTTGGTCCTCCACTGGGAGTAGGAGAATACGCCCCTTGGAGCGATGGAGGTGGAGCATACGGCACGCAGATGGACCCGGCAGGGCCAGTGCCCTGCGGAGGCGCCCTGGGCATTTTGCCCCACACCACATTACATGCGGTGGCAATATCCCCGCCGACCAGCGGAAGCCGTTTGAATCCGGCCTTCAGCAGTGGCAGCCGCAGCGCGAAAAACTCGCAACTATTGGATGTTATGGCAAAGAGCGGCGTGGCGGACCCCAGTCCCTCAGCTACTATTGCCCCCGCAGGCGGCTGGCTCTCTCGCATTCGAGATATTGAGAAGCTCGCCTTACGGCGACGGCTGGTGGAGGGCTTCAAGTACACGGGGAGGTGTTCCGCTGCTGCGGTGGACGAGCTCGTCGTGTTTGCTGAGGTAGCGCTTGTCTGATCACCCATGAGGTGGGTCGCCGCTCCAAGGACAGTGCGTCTGTGCTGGAACATGGCCCCGGTATCGCCAACGGCGAGAACTCAGTTGTATGTTTCTCTCTATGTAGCTCTGTGTGTATAAATGTCTTCTTGATGAGCGCAGAATGAACGACTGAGGACAGCCGGGAGGAGAGCAAATGTGTGTTCACCGCTCCGGAATAAGCACGGTGATCCCGGAAACCCTTGGTCCAGTGATTTCAGTTCTATGCTGTCTGAAATAGTACTGTATCTTTTTCTTTCTAGAATATCGTGTCACATCAGCGGATGACGGTGGCAGATCAGCAGCAGCGAAAGGGAAGTTGGAAAAACAAGAATAAACAGTGTATCAAAGAGTGGTACGTCTAACAGTCGATGACGTGTGTCACGACAGCTGCCGTGTGCTACAGCTCGATTGGACACCAGACATTTCTTTTCACAGGAACATTACGCAGCATCGACACGATAGAAGCGATCATCTCCAACCCGGATCACATAGCTCATCGCCGTCCACAGCTTCAGAGTGTGTACAATCAGAATTCTCTTTTGCACTATTGGTAACGTTTTTCTTGTCCTTGTTCTCATTGGTGTTTCCTGTCATAGGCCATATCAACAGTGAATAGACATCACAGGAAAGGTGGTGCATCAGACCATCAATGGAGGTAAAACATATATACTTGTATACGTAGAAGTAAAGAAAAAGAGTGCGTTTATAAAAGCGCGGTAGGTAGGCTGAAAGTTTTTACAACAGGGCAACCAGGTAAAATAGAGTAAACATAAATCAATGACGGATGGGGGTGTGGAGGGGGGGGGGGAGTTAACCCAAACGAAACCAGTGTGCTGGGATTAAACAATAGTTTTTTTTCGTAGACAGTGTCTACTCCCACTCATGGCCAAGTAGATGAGCAGCTGGAGGGGGGAGGGGGAGGGGATTTAAAACTGGAAGAGTTTTGACAGGAAAACATGAAATTGGGCGCTAATGGATGGGCGGGTTCGTCCCCAAAGTTTCCCTTTCCAAAAAGCAAGAGAAAGAGGAAGAGCAGTGAAACGGAAAGGAACAATCCAACGTGTGTTCCTCGGCCATGGTCTTCATTTCTCATTCCACAACGTGTTACCCTGTGTGACGTGACCGTTGTCGTTGTTGTTGTTGTGTGTGTGTCTTCTTGTCAGGAGACTTGGTGCAACAGACATGTCACAGAAAGAAAAGGAAAAAAAGGTGGGAAGAAACAGTAGACAGACGTTCCCAATTGAGAGTTTTTGGCGACAGGGAGAGGCAGAGGATCGGGTCGTGGACCGAGAGGAGATGTCATGCCGTTTAACGACCGCATGAGTCTTGCTTACCAAGCAATGCACGATGTGGGGAATGCGGCGAGCATGCTTCGTGTCCCTCACCCGTTACGCCAAACGTTCACCCAGATTAGGATGGCAATCACAGGCGCTGCTGGGCTTCGCGTGGGTAGACGATCGGAAACAGCTTGTGGTTCAACGGCACGCCGCTCGGCAGCTCTTCCGGGTTCTCATCGAGTTCCGGGAACGGGGGTGAGGTGATCCACTGGCGAGGGGCATGTCGCACATTGTCGCCGCAGTACCGGACGGAGAGTGCGCGACGGAGGCTGGTGCTGCCCTTAGCGGCATGCATCGTGTTAAAGTTGAATGCGACGGCATCCCCGGGCTGCATCTCCCACGAGGCGATCGGGAACTTGCTGCGCTCCCCTTCAATGTCCGGGATCTCCGGCAGGCTGCCTTCCGGGAACCACTTGGCCATGTTGTCCTTGAAGGTGCGCGGCATCATCATCGGCCACTTGTGCGACCCCTTCACAAACTCCATCGCGCTGTCCAGCGGGACGGGGTCCACCGTCATCCAGAAGCTGATCGTCTGGTCGCCCTCGACGTTGTAGTAGGGCGTATCCTGGTGCCACGGCGTCCGCTGCTTTGTCTTTGCCTCCTTGATCAACACGTGATCGTGGTGAAGGCGAACCTCCTGGCTGCGGAGCAGCTGGGCCGCCAGCTCCGGCAATGCAGAGTCAAAGATGACCGCTTGGTACTCGGGCACATTCTGCCAGCAACGGAAGTCCTCAAAGAAGCGACCCGTGTCACTAGTCTCGCTGGCAATCTTGTGGCGCTCACTGGGGTTTTTGTAGGAACGGTCAATGCCACCGCGCAGGGACTCGACCTGCTCCGGGCTCAGAACCTGACGGAGCACAATGACGCCGTCTTTATTAAAGTCGTCAATATCTGTGCTCGATAGTTGGTAGAATGGTGCGGACATCTTCGGTTTTGTTATTCTGAAAGAGCGACGTTGATGAAGGTGACGCTTGTTGCTGTTTATTTTTGTGTTTATAAAGACGACGAGAGTAACAGGCGTTGAGAGTGTGTTGATATTGTGCCACTTGGATTCTTATAATATATAAAAAAAAGAATTGTAGTGTGGAAGTGTCCTGTTCCGATGTGATACTTCTCGTGCACTGAAGGGGGGTTGCCTTGGGAGTCTTTTTTTATTGAAAAGGGAAACAACAGCATGGGAAAATAGTGAGGACAGAAGTTTGTGCGAGATCACGATCGACTTGATTGTGGCGTAGTACTCAAGTTCCACTGATATATAATTTTCAGAGTCAATCTGCGGAACGTAGGAAACACGTCCACCGTCATGCATGATTGGGTGCTACACGGCCACGTGCTTCTAAACGTTTCACAGGGGTGTTCGCTTACCTTCATAATGTGTTCTTTTTTATAGCAGCTCGCTTCTGTTGTGTGAGTGTATGAGAAGACACTGCTACTGCCTTGTGTAGGGCTGCAGGTTTTCTCGCTTTATTAAAAATAAATGTAGGTGAGAGTGGTCTTTTTGTTGGTATCGCAACTGCCAACTAGCAGCGACCGCTTTTACACGGCGTTCGCTTTTGCCTGCTCATCTATCTGGTGTGGTTTGAGAACGGCGAGGACCCACTCTAGGTCAAACTCCTTCAGTAGACCAAAATATGGGGAACTCACGTACCAGCTGAGGGCAAGGGGAATTTGCCCGGCGTATTTACCGTGCTTGATTAAGCTCTTCGGAGTCACACCGAGCAAACACCTGGCTGCCTCGTACGTTGACTGCAGGCGAATGGCGTTCTTCTCCACAAAGTCGTTAGCGATAGATACCGCTTCCACCCTCGAGAGAGACCTCGCCGGGGGTTTCCACCCCTGTGTTCGCGCGGCGCTCTGCGCAACCAAAGCTGTCTTGTGCTCTGTCACCTGAGGCGCGCTGTGAAGGAGTGCATTTGAAATGTTTTCGTGCGTAGGGCTGGCTAGGACGCCGAACATGGTTTTCAGCGCCTCCGCCTGAGAGGAAAGGCGTTCGTTGTAGCTGCGAAAAACAGTCTCGCTCAGCTCTTCCTGCCCAGCCGGCGAGGCGGCATTCACAAACCCGTCACCAATTTCGAGTAAATACGCCGGCGACGATGTCGTCCGTGAGAGCTGCAAGGCGCCAGAGTTTTGCAGATCCGTGAGGCGGTATTGGAAGTCGTCCCAGCTCATCTTTGTCTCATTAATGGCGTCAATTTGGTTGGACACGACAGCTTTTCCACGGAACGCATCGAGGACAATATCCGATACACTGAGCTGAGCCAGCAGCGAGCCGACACCAGAGGCAGCAAAAATATCCATAGATCCACCCGCCGCGACACGCCGCTGCTTGGCCCTTCGCTGCAGCTGCTGCTTTCTCCTTCGAGCACCCACACCGTCCTCGTCATCGTCTCCCTCGCCCTGGACACTCACAACCCGGTACCCCAACGGGAAGCTGCCCCGCACACGTGAGAAGATTGGGGCGCTACTCAGGTTCGTCGTCGTCACATCACCAGCGTCCTTCACCCTATACGCACCAGTAATCAGGCTGAACAGGACCGTTTCGACAGTTTCCTCTGCAATTGCCAGCTCCTCGGCGATCTTGTAAGGGCACACCAGAACTAGCCGTTCCCCTGACAGTGTGACGGGGCTGCCAAAAATAGAGCGAACGATCGCCCGCATCTCCACGGGAGAGATCACAGAGGTCCACTGCCGACAACGCAGCGAGTAAAAGTCAAAGGGGTTGTACAGAACCCGACAGTAACTTGGTAAGCCGTCACGGCCTGCTCGGCCAATCTCCTGCACGTAGCTCTCTAGGGAGCTAGGGGCAAAGGCATGAATGACGGAACGGATATTGGGTTTGTCGATGCCCATACCAAAGGCGACGGTGGCGACCAGCACGTCAATTTTGTCCTTGATAAACTGCTGTTGCGTTGACGTTCGAAGCTGCCGCGAAAGTGCCGCGTGAAAACAGCGGACGACGAGTTGCCTACCGTCGCTGCCAGTGGCGTGTGGCTCAGTGGTGTTTCTCGCTGCGTACGACGCACTGCTGAAGACGCCCGTCGATTGTTCCTTTCCGTCCTTGCTGGTCGTGCGGTCGCTGCCACCCCCAATCTTCGCGGCGAGAAAGCTAGAAAGCTCATCCGCGTCTGCGCGGCTGTGCACGTACACAATGATCGGCTTTGGTAATTGCACGACCGCCTCTAGTAGAGCCTCCTCGAGAACCCTCTGCGAAGGCGGCTGTAGTGTCAGCGCACGAGATTGCGGCTGAGCCGTTTGATTCACTTCACTCTTGCTCGAAAACTGTCGCTGACGCTCAACCAAATCGATTGACTCTAACCGCAGATTGCGTCGATATGGGTCCGCAGCGATGATGGTGCGCTGGAGACGATATTCCGCCTGTATATCCTGTATAACCTCTCCTGTGGCAGTCGCCGTTAAGCACAAAAACGGCACGGACAGGGCCTCCGCGGCGGAGCTGATGTCAGAGAGAGCACGACTAATGCACATGAACGCGGGACGAAAGTCGTACGCCCAGCGCGACACGCAGTGCACCTCGTCAACACACACCATCGCCAAGCGGTGTACCTGTGTTGAGAGAAGCTCGCGTAGAGCGGCACTACCGACAAACTTCTCCGGAGAGGTGAAAATAATGTCCACATCCGATGTCGGGGACGCGACGCTACGGAGAAGCTCCGATTCTCGAGCCGCAGCAACTTGTGCGGAGATGGTAATGGCCTTTAGGCACCCAGTATCGCGGATCTTTTCCATTTGGTCCGCAATGAGCGAGAGAAGAGGGGAGACGACAATACAAAACTTGCTGTGTAGAGATTTTGGAAGGGCCCTGTTAGTTGTACTGCCTGAACAAGACAAAGGAGCATGATCCACGTCGTCATCTGCAGCTTCTGCTGACTCGGAGGCCGCTGGACCCATCCACGCCTGTTGACGGGCAAGGGAAAGTAGACGATGAACCAGCATCGGAAACTGATAACACAGTGACTTACCCCAGCCGGTCGGACACACGGCTAGCGTACTGTTGCCCTGTAGAACAGAGAGGCAGACCTCCTGCTGATGTGGGCGAAACACCCCACTGCTGATGTTGAAATAGCGCTGCAGGATATAGGAGCAGAAGGGCAACGTTACCGCATCCACTCTTTTCGAATCATCTAGCGCGGCACAGAAGAGCTCCTCAAGACCGCTCTGGAGGAACGTCTTGTCTGTCTCCTTCTGGTACATGCTCCCAACAAGCGCATGCGGGACGTCAGTGTCGCCTTCTGCCTTTTGGTCAAAGTGGGGCTCTTCCACCCGCGCTTTTTTGCCGAGCGGCTCAGTCAGTAGTTGCGCATTGGGATTCTGATAAAACAAGGCCCTGACCGCCCCTCCACGCATCGGGCCTGTTCTCCCGTTTCGTGGAGCTAGAAACGGGATTGAGTCACTTGGAGAAGACATCCCAATTCTATTGATCCATACCTGGCGCAAGTTTCTCTATGATTAAAGGAAACAACTCCTCCCTTGTGTGTCTGTCAAAATAGCGTGTGATTTGGCAGGAATTTCTGCTGTATGACGGGTCTTTAACTGAGATATGTGGAGGTGTTATGTGTTGAGCTGTGATGTCTAGTTTATTTTCTATCTGTGAAGATAAACGGAGGAAAGGGTGAAAGTAAGGTCCACGAGTAAATAAGTTATTTCAAATGGTCATTAGTGGTACGTGTGCAATAATGTGATGATCCATGTGCAACGTCCAGTCAATCGAAGGCCGCAGCCAATCACCAGCGTCAGTATGGTACAATATATTCGCGGTGAACACCATTGTCGTTTATGCGGACACGGACCTACTGAAATATACTCGCGCATAGCGGTTCGTCGTAGCTCTCTCTGTGGATACTTTTGTGTGTATGTTGAGGTGTGTGGTGGGAGGAAATCACGGGTATCACAACGGGAATGGGCGCCCACATGTGTAAGATTGATTCTGTTGTCTCCTCCCCCCCCCCCCCTCCCAACCCACGCACGATGCTAGCAACGGCGATATTCGCACAACAAGATTCAAGAGATGTGGGCGCTCCCATCACTAGATGCCGAACTCCACCTCCGGAAGAATCTGATCGGAATCGTAGTCCTCATCATCCTCGTCCTCCTCGTCCTCTTCATCGAAACCACTGTCATTGATATCGCTACTACTATCGTGTTCAGCAGAGCGATGGCGCTGCATTGCCTCTTGCACACGCAGGCGGTTTCGATGAATACGGACTTCCAGCATGTCCTCTTCGTTGTGGTACGGAAAGTGGTATCGAAACCCAAGAACAGTAAGCCGGGCTCTGCCGTCCTTAATCACGACGAGGCCGCGTTCCTGCAGCCGTAAGAACGCCTCCCGCAGGTTCGCGAAGCCCCGATCGGCAACCACGTTTATGGGAACCGCTTTACTAGCTGTCGCCATGCTCAACGAGGGAAGCGGGTGAGGCAGGTCGCCGTACTCGTTGCCGCCCGCATAGCAGAAGAGATCCAAACACGGTGCGACGCGGTAATGGAATGAGTGAGAGCTAATGGAACTCGTGTTAGGCGGGGAGACGCCTTGCTCCATGACCCGCGTGCCTTCTCTCTCCGACGGTCGCGGGTTTAACTTGGGTGGTCGCACGCCAGCATCACCTGCGCTCTCCGTTTTCTCCTCGCCTTTCATAACATCTCCCCAAAAGTCACCAACGGGTGCGGGTGATGCCGCAGGTGCAGTAGCGAGAAACGCGTTGGTAGAGCCACTGGCGTCGGTGTGCGCCTCAGGGAGTTCAATCGACTCGTCTTGTGTCATGTCATCCGGTACGTTTCGGTTGCCTGTCACAATATATTCCAGGAGCTCGTCAGGGGTAATTAAGCCCAGTACGTCGTGGAGGTCGCGAGCGATTTCTCTCTGCCGAGACGGAAGGATCTTCAGGTGGTCCATAAAGACGTTCACTCGGAACAAGCTCGACATGCGTTGCTGGTACCGCTCCACCCGCGCCACACGCTCAGCGTCCCTCTGCGCCTGCGATTTGACGTGCTGCTCTCGCATGGTTGCTAGGGCCGCCTTCCGCTTGGTTTGCCGCGCCAGGCGCTCGGCGTTTTGGCGTTCTTCCTTTTCGCGGAGACGCTTCAGATACTCGGCACGGATCTGCTCACGCTCCTCGTCCTTTTTCGCCTGCTTGGTCATACGATCAGCCTCAAAGCGCTCCTTATCGGCCGTCAACGCGGCATCTTCCTTCAGCTTCTGCAAAGCAGCGGCTTTCCTAGCCTCCATCGCAGCCTCACGCTCACGCTGGGCAGCGGATTGCCGAGCCTCGTACACGCTTCGAACAGCGTCCCGGAGCCGGTGGACACCTTCAATACCGAATGGTAGCGCCCATCGCAGCATCGCGTCCCAGTGACGTGTTGCGTCGATCACGGGGACGCCAGAGGTGCCTCCCCCACCAGACGCGTCAACTGGAGAAGCTAAATCTAGCAGAACATCCAGGATGCGCTCGAGGTAGGGCAGCAGTGCGCTGATCGCGTCGTCTCTGGTCAAGCCACCGACTGCAGTGCTAGCGTAGTCATCCGGCAATGCAGCCATGAGCAACCCCAACGTCACAGGGAAGGGAAATGGGTATAAGGGCGATGGCGTGTCTTGGGAAATAGTTCCTCCGCTTCGCTTGACAATGAAGGTCGCTAGCAGCGCGTCGATCAATGTGCGGGGGAGCACATCAAGAAGCTCATAGGATCGCGTGTTGGTGTCTCTGTCGGCGTCGCAGCGTGTTTCTGCCCGTATAATCGCAGCAAGCAGGGGCGAGATCCACAGGGGGTTGCCGACTGCCTGTGTGGAGGAGAGGAGCGCCGGCATGTGCAAGGAACCCTGCATGTTATGAACGACATCACCCCCCTGCGAGCGGATGAGCCACCCCGCAAGAGTCACTGTATCATTGAATGCGCCCCACATTGCGCTCGTCATGGGCTGCTGGACCGGGAATGTCGCGGCTAAGTGATAGGCCTTGCCAACAGCAGCTACCGCGGGGCACAGGGACTGTAGGTCCTCGCTCGTATCATCGCCACTAACGAGGTGGAGACAAAGCGCCAGTACACGGGCATTCATCGATAGGTACTCGGCATAAGGCATCGGGGCAGAAAGAACACTTGCAGCAGGGTCCTCCTCGACAGGCTTTCTTGAGTCTGTGTTCTTTTTCTTCTTCTTGTCCTTTGTCTTCGGACCAGCGCTGTTCTGCGATGAAATTGCTGCTGGCGCTGACGAGGAAGGTAGCCGCGGGTCCCTGCTCGCCGTGAGGGGAACTTTCCTGGCTTCAACTGTCTTCTCCCTCAGCGATGGCAGCAAAACACCTTGGACTAGCGCCAGAACTGGCTGAACAGTCACGGCGTCGTTTGCCGTTATTGAAGTACGGCGAACCTGCTGGACCACAGTGGTGATAAACCTATCTGTGAACGTTGGCCGCGAGACCTCCTCCAAAATGGCAAGCGGCTTGAGCCACCGCTCCTCACCGCCGTAGACGGAGAGAGTGGTAGCATTAGCAAGAAAGATGGAGGATTCCGACACGAAGGGGTTGACACTGGCGTCCTTCTGCTTGTCCCATTGCAGCAGCCCCTCGAGAACTTCTACCTCCTTCACAAACACAGCGTAAGCGGCTTTAAATGCAGCACAACACACGCGTGTCATGGCAGCGTCGTACTTGTCCTTGTTTGGAGTGTCACTACCTGACGCGCGACGCTTTGCCACGACCATACCGAGGAAGACCGCGGACACGAGGCTGCCAAACCCATCAGAAGGGGTTACATTGCGTTCACTTAGTGTCACGCACAGCTGAAAGAGTCGTTCGTCGGTCCAGGACGTCACGGCGTCTCCATGCAAAAGCTGCCTATCGGTCAGCAACAGCATGCGGTCTTCATGGGCCTGAACGAGATCCACAAAATTGTCGACCAGGTGCTCATCGAGACAGGGTAGGAGGGAGGCTGGCTTCAACGTTGGTAACAGGACGTGCCCATAAACGTTCAAAATCATCTCTGCCTTCTTGCCATCATTGTCAACCAGCTTGAGGAACTTAGCGGTCGTGTCAAAGGTGGATGCGAGTACCTTCCGACATTCGTCATTAAGCGGGGCGACCAGCATCGCCTCCAGTAGGCTGGAGGTCAGTGCAGCTTTTCCGTCTTGCT
Source organism: Herpetomonas muscarum (assembly GCA_000482205.1). Lineage (NCBI taxonomy): Eukaryota > Euglenozoa > Kinetoplastea > Trypanosomatida > Trypanosomatidae > Herpetomonas > Herpetomonas muscarum. The sequence goes on from AUXJ01002886.1 coordinate 17,457, forward strand.
GCGTCGCCGAATGTGCTTGCAGCTTCTGTGGTGGATCAGATGCAGTACTAGCAACACCTCCCTTCGCACCGTCACTTGTCTTCTTTCCCTTTCCCTTCTTTTTCCCTCCAGTACCTTGTCCAGGAGCGCTGACGGGTGGTGGGGGTGGTATCCCCAAGATGAACCGCATACGCTCTGCCGTCATGGCACCGCTAGCAACAGTAAAGTTGAACAGGGCAACGTTATTGGATGGTAGCGAGGAGTCCATCGCTTTTTGGATGTGTTGCAGAGGATACGTGGAGAGCGTGCACACGGGTGTAAGAGCACAAAGAAGGTGCTCACACAACTGCGGACATGGCTTTCCGCTTTCCGAGCCGTCTTTCAACGCGGCGCACAGAATAGGGAGCGTGGTCGTGATTCCCTCGCTGGAAGCTAGTGAAGCTACACGACTTCGTTCCTTCGCTTCCTTGGTCAGCGCCTCCAACTTCCGTGCCAACAACAGTACCTCTTCCTTTGCTGGATTTGGGAAGGGTGGCCGACCAAGAGCGGTGTCTAGGGCGGTAACCGCCTCGTCGATTCTCCTAGGCAGCCCCTCCACTCCTGTCTCTGCAGCCATGAGTAGCCGCACCTGAAACCCAAACTCTGAAGAATGACGATCACTGGAAGTAATGGAGTATGTGCCACCTCAAAGAGACGCACACTTGTCACGCTGAGGGCTAGAAACTATTCGGCGTCCTTTTATAAATGCATGTACGTGTCTTCATCGAGCCACGTAGGGCGTACCGTCGACATCGTAAACAGACAGACAGAGAGAGAAAAGGAAAAGCACTAGTCTGCCGCAAATGCACCCAGCTCAGCGGACGCTTCACCGATTGCGAGAGAGAATATTTCCATTGTAGAACCTTCACCAGTTTACATGCCATGTATGAATCACCGAGCAGTGCAGTATAGCACCGTGGAGTTTCACGTCTTTGCGCTGTAGCAGACCTGGTCACCGCGTCGATCTCGGCACGATTGATGCTTCTCAAAAGGGGAATTTCACACGCAGGCTCTTTTTGTGTTATGAAGTACACATGATTAGTTATGTCGCTCCTGGTCGCATTCGCGGGTTGCGTAACTATGGAGGGGGGGGGTCACTCATATGCAGGTGGTTTTGTGCATCTGCACTAGGTCTCTGTTTAGCGAATCACAGGTCCCTCGAAGAGGTACACCAGTGCAAAGTTCACCGCGTCCTCCTCGGGCAACAGCGAGTAATCCACGGATGCGGAGAAGGCACGCAAAAACCGCACACGCATTTCACACGCATCCCCGGCATCACGCACTGCCTGAGCAACCTCCCTTCGAAGGGCGGGGTGTGGTCGCTCCTTGGACTCGGTGTCCTCCTTGGCGCTGTGACGTCTCAAGAGGTCTGGGATCGCTAATGGGGCTGACTCCTGGGCTATCACCACGATGGTACCAGCGCCAATGATGCCCCTTTTCGCTAGACCGATCAGGGTGTTGCGCCACTGTTCCGGCGACGAGAGCGTCAGTGACTGATGTTCAAGGAACACCACGTCGTACTGACGGTTGAGGTCCAGGTCGGCGATGGAGGATTGGATGGTCTGACAGTGCTTGAACACGGCATCGGTGTGGTTGAGAATAAGATTTTCACGAATCCAATCCATGCATTCCGCCGACTCCTCCACCACCGCCACCTTCTTTGCCGTCATCACCGCGTTCATGGTCGCCGAGCCGCTGCGGTCATTGACGCACAAGACACGTTTACCACGGCCCAAGTCGCGCACAAGCCGTCTCGCGCGGCGATGAGCCGGATTCAACAGTAGTCGATTGTTCTCCGTGGAGAGTCGCACATCGTCTTTCAGCCACAGGTGCCGGATACCACCCTCCACATACATGCTGGTGAGAAGCTTGGTCGGGCGCGTCATAGTGAGTCGCACGTCGCTGCCCAGCACGGGCGTGTCAATTAGGATTTCCTCCGCCCCGTGACGGCGGAGGAACTCGGTGATCGTCGGGACCAGCCGCTCCGCGCCACATGACGTCGCGACTACCCTGGCGAAACTCTCGGAGAACATGTCGACGTACAAGGACGGTAAACCGTCCACATGCCCGTTGGAAGCGCGATACGTGTTATTCTGGCTCTGGTGCAGGAGTTTCCGCCGTCGCTCCCACGCGCTATGCATTCTCGCCACGAAGAAGTCCTCACTAATAGTGGGGAGCATGGTCACCTCCTTTGGGGTGAGGTCGAAAACATCGACGCGCTGTAGCTGCGGCTCAAAGAAACCGAGGGCCACCAATCTGTTATTTTCGCGTCGCACCTCAATCACTCTGCCTGGTGAGAGCTCCCGAGTGGCAAAGGAGACACTGTCGTCCTGGAAGGCGCTTAAGGGGACGAGGGAATGTCTGTGGTGCGTCAGACGACGATGCTCATGGGCTTTCAGCCGTAGTTGGGGGAACTTTGTTGCGGGCTGAATGCGGTTCCCCATCAACGGGGTGAAGAGTTTAGAGTGCATTGCAGATTAGCCAATGATTCAGGTTGATGAGGCGGCGACTAAAGGGGATGATATCTTGTGTATATGAAAAAGGATAGCGACAAGGAAAAGGACAGATTAAACGAGCTACAATCCAAAAAGATAGGTACAAGATGGGGAAAGGGGTATAGTATGTATTCTTTTTTTTCACGGGTTTAGCAACTAGATCTGGAAAAACGCTTCCT
>AUXJ01002901.1:0-17221 GCA_000482205.1 Herpetomonas muscarum
CTTTCATTTGGAACAAAGAAAAACAGAACAGTGAGTGCGAGGCGACAAGGGAGAGGTGGGGTGATTTCTTCGCATAATATAAACCAACATTCCAGAGTGAGGCGAACGACCTCATGAGGGGCACAGACAGCCATTAAACGCAGCGTGTCGCCGGGACGAGCACACGGAAACAGGCGGCAACCTATCAGTTCCATGAAATGCATGACAGCACTAAAGCATATTGCAGGAGAAGTAGGCGCGTGTACAGCTGCGGCAGCAGTCGTCTTTCGATGACCGCAAACCTTTTCTTACGCCCCCCCCCCCCTCCCGCCCCGAACTGCAAATCGCTCTTCTCCTCAACAAAGAGGACCGTTATGCCCCGCTGACGCGTTCTCTTCTTCTTGTAATTATAGATATGTGATTTTTTTTCCTGTCGGTGCGACTGGGTACCTGTTAAGAAAGAACCAAAACTTGTGCTTGTATACGTACACACATTCGCGCACACACTCTCACACACACACACACCGCCACAACATACCACCACCAATTGTCTGGCAGACGTGCCGCCCACCGACACATGCCCGAAGATGGAGAGGGAACTCCCAGGGTATGTCGCACCACACAGGATTGTAAAAAGTAAAACGGGGGGATGTAAAGAAATTGCCGACGCGCAACCCAATCATAGAAACAAAACATACAGAGGTGGGGGGGTGGACTCCCCACGGCTGCAACCTCTGAGCGCCGCACTAGGCCCGGTTAGCCGCTGGCCCGTCGCCGAGACCCTCACCCGTCGCGGCGTACTCGTCGTCGTCGAGGTCAAAATCCTCAAAGTCGCCCGTGTTGGCCATCATCTCGTTGTGCCACTCCTCCTCCTCCTTCTCGGACCACAGCGGGTCGACCTCGCTCGGGTGCGGGACGTTGCGGACGCCCCAGTACCGCAGCTTCGCGTGGCGGAGGCGCCACCAGTGGTGGAACTCCTCCGTCTTGAACTTGCTAGCCCAGCGGTCGAACGCCATCTGCATGTGCGGCGGGCGCTGGATACCCTTCTCCGTCTCAATGATGCGCGGGGGGAGGAAGAAGCGCTCCGGGCCGGCGGTGTAGTCCTCGCCCTTGTGGTTGTCGCTCATGTCGCGGTTCTTGAACTCGACAAAATACATTGCGACGTTGTCGGCGCGCCGGCGGCCCTTCAGCCGCGTCATCATCGCGTACTTCCCGTTCATGTCCCCGAAGCGGCGCGGGTACTCGTCAAAGGCCTTGTCAACCATCAGCGGGTCCTGCAGAAAGTAGGCCAGCTGCTGCCGGGCGTCGGTCGTGCCCGTCTTGGCCAGCTCAACGACGTGGTCCGCCAGAATACGCAGCGCCGGCGCCCGCGCGCCGCCCACAATCGCATAATCCTTCCGCACAATCTCCGTCACCATGCGGCGCGCAATCTGCTGCCGGTGGTACGGGCTGCGGGCGCGGAACTTGGGCAGCTTGCCGCGCTCCCAGCCAAAGTCCGCCATCAGCGGCTCGCTGGTGTCCCAGGGCTTGTAGGCAATGCCGGGGTTGTCGTCGACGCCGGCGTAGCGGTGCTTCTTCGTCAGGCCAATCACAGGCGGCGCGCGGCCCGCCAGAAGGCGCACTGCTTTGAACATCCTCTACAAGGAACTAGACTAAACTATTGCCGAATAAAGGGAGAGGGGAAAGAGAGAGAGAGAGAGTGTGTGGCAAAGAGTCTTTAAAGCACAGTGATTAGAGAGCTCCCGGCGATAGATACAATAATGGATGAAGACAGAGGCATGGTCTGAGCCGCGCAAGCCCTTACCCACCCAATCACCTGCCATAGAGCCAGTTCGTCGTGGCCGTGTTATCCCCTGCCTCACGTGATTACGATAGAGCTTCCTCTTTTTAGTTTTTTTTGTATAAATATACTTCTGTTTTGGCTATAATGCAACGTACATTCGTAGACGAACAATGGTCGTCGTGATGGTAACCAACGCCGGCAGCCTCGCTCCGTAGATCCGACAAACCGCAGCAACGAACCGTTGAACTTCAATTTCGGTAATGCTCGCTGGCTGATGGGCGTGGGACTGACCGCCACCTGCCCGACCCACCTTACACAGCAGCCCCAGCAGATCCACTGCGGTCAGCAAGCTTCTTCTTCTTTTGCTTTTTCCTCTTTTCCGTGACGACCCGCTCGCTGGCCACATCTGCGAGCATGTAGAGGCCGCGCTCCAGCGCGTCGCACAGCTGCGCGTTCACGACGTTTGGCAGCATCTTCTCCGTGATGCCCAGCCAGTTCAGGATCACCTCCGTGTTGACGGACACATCGCCGCCGAAGCGCAGCTGCGGGGAGAACTTGGTGCCCTTGAGCGGGCGCAGCACGCGCACGTCCGACTCGAGACTGGCCGCGGGCTGCAGCAGCGGCGCCGCCCCCCCGCTTGCCGTCACGCTGTTTCTGCGTGTCACGGGGGACGACGAGTGGTTCGCCTTGGACGGCGGCGTCGCGAGAGCGGTGGAGGGCTGCCGCAGCACTGGGCTGTAGACCTCGTTGAAGAAGGACTCCGTCGTTACCTCCCGCTGCCCGCCACCCCCGGTCACGCTGCCGTCCCGCATCATCGCCGTGAAGGCCGCGTCGTCGGGGCTGAGCTGCCCGAACTGGTGGAACACGGACGCGTTCTTCTTGTCAGTGAAGGACCGGATGAGGTCGATGATCTCCTCAAAGTCGCGGAAGCGCGGGTTGCCGGTCCACGGGTGCGTCTGGCGGAGAGTCAGCGTGAAGCCGACGTCGCGCTCGCCGAGGACCTGCCGCGTGTAGAACTCGAAAAAGTTCGTCCCGTGGAAGCCCATGATGACGACCCGCGGGGTGCCAGGGCGGTAGAGCTCCACATTCTGCGTCTCAATCACGAGCACCTTCTTCGCCGCCATGTAGTCATCGCACGGGCACTCGGCAAACGAGAGACGGCCCTTCGTGAAGCTCGCGACGACGCTCCCCGCCGCTGCCGCCTCCGTCGACGAGGAGGTGGAGCCGAGCATCAGCTTCGTGTCCTCCACCGTGATGCGCAGCTGGCCGCACGGCACACGCACCAGCTCGTTGCCAAAGAAGGGAATGCACGCCACGGTGTCCACAGAGTCCTCGTCCCCGTCGCTGTCGCCGCCGCTGCCGCCGTCGGATTTGTTGTCAGAGTCCGGACCGGAGTGCATCGAGTCCCCCCACTGGGGAGACGAGGCGGCCACGGGGGCAGCGACCAATGGGCCGCGCTGTTTGCCGCGGCCCTCCCCGCTCTCGGACTGGAAGGCTGGCGGCAGCAGCGGCTCGAGAGGCTGTGGCGCTGGGCTGTCCGCGTCTCCGGCCCCCGCCGCTGCCGCAGCTGCTGCTGCCTTGGATCGGCGGAAGTGTGGCGCGTGCTTCAGCCGCTCGAGGGCGATGCGCTGCTGATCCGAGACGATGGCGCTGATGGTGCGCACAAAGTTGAGGAAGGCCGGCACGGTGTTGGGCGTTACGCCGAGCGTTCCCCTCGCCAGCATCACGTCGAGGTCGGTTGTCGTGTAGCCCTCCTCGCCGATGCCGTCCATGGAGTTGCCGTGGAAGTCGGCCACGGTGCACTCGAAGATGTCCCGCAGCTGCCGCTCCTTGAACATCACGTTCACATTCTCCACCGCCAGCGTCTCGCGGAAGGTGCGGCCCTCCGGCGAGCGCATAAAGTCCACCCCGCCGTCGGGGTTCCGCACGACGAAGAGCTGCAGCCGCACCGCACCGACGCCGACGATGCCGGACAGCACGCCCTCGGAGCGCACGGAAAAGTTGGTCAGGCTGCCGAGAACCAGCACCACCTCGCTCTCGTTCTCGTGGCGCGCCGACTCGAGGGCAAAATTGGCCCGCTTGAAGAAGAGCTGGTGGGCGTTGCCGGAGCCGAGATCGACGCGTACAAGGCCGTGGGAGGCGCATATCGTCACCATCAGCCGCTCGCTGCGCGGCTTGTCTCGACCACGCTGGTGGTCCTTGTCGCCCTTCGAGGCAGCCGAACCCTTCTGCGCGGCCGCGCTCGCCGCGGCGCCGCGGGCGTTCAGCCGCTGGACGCTTCGCAGTGTGTCGTCAAGCGACCACATCCACAGCTGCCCCACCGCCAGCACCTGGGCCATGTGCTGCATGCGCAGCACCACATTCGGGTCCGTCCCCCGCGGGCTCAGCGGGAAGTTGGCGTTGACGGACAGCACCTCCCCCATCAGCCCGTGGCGGCGGCTGATCTCGACCTCAGCCTCCGGCAACGACACCTCCAGCGACTTCACCTCCAGCTTTGTCTGGCACTCCGCCCGCAGCCGGTGCACTGCGAGGAGAACGGAGTAGTCAGGGAACTTGTTGAGGAACCGGTTCGATGCCGTCGGCCGCTGGAACACCTTCACGAGGAGGTCGATGCTGCTGCGGTCATCAAGAAAGACGGTGAGGGTGGTCGACGATAGCGGCTCCGTGTTGAGCACGAGGCGGAAGGACGTCAGCGCAATGTGGATGCCGGTGAAGGCCTTGGACGACCGCTTCGTCTGCGTGATCGACACCCGCCCAGCAGCATCCTCATCAGCCGCCCCCTCTGCCTCCTTCGGCGTCGGCTTCTTGTCCTGCCCGCCACTGCGGCGCCCCCCGCCCCTCTCTGCCCCCGTCCTGCTGCCTCTGCGCAGGTTAATCGCGTTCCGCATCCGAATGTCCGACAGCATGTTGCAGAGGCTCGAAGGCAGCGGGAGCAGCACGTCAGCGAGGGTGTTGTGCATCGGCACGTTGAGCCGCGCCACGCCCTTCTCCAGCTCCTGGATCTTGTTCAGGATGTCCCTGCGCCGCTCCTGCTGGTTCTGGTCGTACACCCGCGCACACTCCTCAATTTCCCGCGCGAGGGAGGTGATTGTCGGGCTCAGCTCGATCGTGCCAGCGCGGACCTCGACGCGGCCGGCCAGGTAGTCCTCCTCGAACACCGACCCGCCGCGGTCGGCGACGATCTGCGCGACGACGCCGGGGACGGGGATGGTGAGGAGGTTGTGCATCTGCTCCTCCGGCAGGGCAAAAACGCCCGACTGGCTGTTCAGAAGGCCGTCGCTGCTGCCGACGAGTCGGCCGCTGAGCGTCCTGCCGTGGCGCTTGCTGCTACCGGGCATCGACTGGAACACCCCGCTGCCGGCGCCGCCAGCAGCCCCGTGGCGCTGCTTCTCGTGGGTGCCGGTGCGACGGTCGAATTTGCTGTTGCCGCCGCTGAAGAGGGTGTCGAGGTGATCGGGCGGCTCTTTCCCGCTGTCCGGGATAGTGTGAGCGTACATGCTGAGAGTGCCAGTCGCCAGCCGCGCGCTGACGTCGACGTGGAGGCGGCCGCGCTCGTCGCCGGGCGCCTCTGCCTCGCCGTCCTCCTCCCCTCCTGTCGCGTTCGGGTCGGTGTGTTTGGACGGACGCGCTGGCCGGTGGGCGGCACCACGCGCTTTCGTAGTGGTTGCGGTGGTGGTGTGTGCGCGGGTTGGCCGCGGGGCGTGCTTGTGCAAGTTGCTCGTCAGCTGCTCCGAGTGCGACTCGGCGGCAATCTCGCTGAGGATGTTGACGAGCCGCGAGGACATCTGGATGCGGGGCCCGGAGAGGTCTAGCACGGCGCCCACCTGCGTCTCGTTCTCCTTCCGTTGAATGTTAATAGGCGCCTCGATGCACGCAATGTAGGCCGAGTTGCGCGACCCACGCAGCTCGCGGTCCGTGTAGGCTGTCAGGATCCCCACGCCACCCAGCACGTTCGTGTCGGTGATGAGGTCGGCAAGGTCGGCGTTGTCGGCGATGGGGGAGCCGTCGGTGAAGTACAGGTACGTGTGGTTCACCTGGAAGCGGCCGCAGAAGCGGAAGCTGCTGATGTAGTCTGCCTCAGCCGTCTGCGCCGTCCTGTCGCCGGCATCACCCCACTGCTCCTGCGCCTTGCCGCCGCGACCACGCTGCTGCTGCTGCTGCTGCTGCTTGCGCTGCCGCTCCTGCTGGAGCTGGCGAAGGGGCTGCATGAGAACCGGTACGTAGCGCTTCGTCGACACGAGGGAGCAGATGAAGGAGATCTCCTCCAGCCGCATCTTGAGCGCCAGCGTCGGGATAAACTTGCGGCGGTTCATGCACGGCGCGGCGTGGATGTGGCGGTGCTCCTTCCCGCACATGTACGTGCCGGGCAGCTCCTCCAGGAGGCTGCGGAAGGCAGAGTCGCCGAAGGGGACGACAGCGAGGAAATTGGACACTGTCGCGACGAACCGGTGCTCCCTCTTGACGTTGAAAAAGTCCTCTAGCATTTTGACGTGGTCGTCGGTGATGTTGAGCCCGCCACGGCGGCGCGTCACGTCGCTCGCGAGCTGCGCCGTCATGACACGCAGCCGGTGGATGCGCTCCTCCTGTGTATGTCGCAGCACAGACTCGTACCGCCGCTTCTCCACCTGCAGCTGCCTAAACGTCTTGTTCTTCCACAGTCGCCGCCGCACCTGCTCCGTCTCCTCCTCAGCCGCACTCTTCATGCGGCCAATGTCGTCGCGCGTTTCATCAAAGGACATGCGCAGCAGGTCGACGAGGCCGAAGCGGACGATTACAAGCGGGGAGTAGATGGCCCACTCCCACTGCGAGTAGGAGTGGCCCAGGCTGTCGAGCAGCGCCTCCTGCAGGTCCTCGCTGTAGGAAGTGAAGGAGGCGCTTTCCTGAAACACAGCCCGCACGCGGTTGCGGTCCGTCTTGCCGCTGGAGAGGGTAAAGGACAGCTCCGCCGAGCCCCAGATGTAGCCGCCCTGGGGGTGCGCAGCGCGCAGACGGTGCGCCTCGTCCTGTCGAGAGCCGCCAGCAGCAGCTGAACCAGAAGCAGAACTAGCCGGTGCCGGCATCCCCCCTCCGTTCACCGACGCCGCCGGGGCGGTCGTGCTGCTCCGGTTGGCCCCCGCCATGGCCGCCGGCAGCCCGTCGCCCCGCGGGGCGAAGGGCGGCAGCCTTGACTGCTCGCGCTCGCCCATTGCGGCGCTGGTGGTGCTCTTGCCGTGCCCCCGCGCCGCGGCCCGCGACCGGATGCTGCCACCGGCGACAGCGTCCAAGCGGCGGCGCATGTAGCCGCTGCCGCTGTTTTCCGTGAAGACGTTGATCACGCTCGCCGGCGCGCTGCTGTCCTCCCCCGGCGGGTCCTGCCGCCGGCGCCGCGTCGCGCTGTCAACGGCGGCCACCATCTGGTCGTGGTCCGTGCGGTCCACCAGCGCCACCTGCGCGTTGGCGACGTGCACGACCCAGTGCAGCGTCTTGTCCACGACCCGCTCCGACGACTCCGCCGTCGCGTTGACGTGACGGATGGTGAAGCGGAGGTTGGTGATGGATGTCAAGTACGCGACGCGCACCCCTTGCAGCAGGAAGAGAAAGCTCTGGCGCTTCTTGAGGCCGCGCTGGAGCCGCGACTCGCGCCGGACGCGCGCGTCCGTATCGAGGTCGCGCCAGATCGACGAGCCACTGGCCGAGTCGTTGAAGATGCCCGCATCGAGGGGGGAGAAGGGCGAGCTGGGCGAGCCGGGCTTGCCCGCGCCGCCGTCCCCGACAGGGACGGAGTTTGAGAAGACCGCGATGATGTCCGCGGTGAGCTTCTCGTACGTCAGGAGGGTGTGCTTGATGAACAGCGGGGAGACAGTGATCGCGACCGTCTCCATCAGGAGCGACGCGGTCATTTTGATGGTGTCGTGTGCGTAGAGAATGTACACGTGCGGCAGTGTCACGGAGTAGTTGTTCAGCTTGTCGTCCTCCCCGTCGTCCAGGCGCGATGTGATGCGGAAGGGGTGGAGGTGAATCCGCGCGCTGGCGCGGCCATTCGACGACCCCTGCACGAATGCCGACATCTCCGGTAGAATGAACCTCTGCGTGACCCCCTGTGGCAGGCCCACGACGGCCTCGAAGCATTTTGCCTGGGCGATGAGAAAGAAGGCGCTGTTCCTCCCCAACGCGGTGTGGCTCTTCTGGCGCACCCGCCTTGGCTCCCGGCCCGTCGGAGAGGAAACCGGCGACGACGCGCCGAAGCGGCTGCCGGTGGTGCCCTGGTTGTTGCTGCTGTCGTCGCAGCTGAGGCCGCCGCCGCCCCTCTCCAGCACCGACGCGCCGGAGCCTGGGTTGTGCATACCGGCCGCCGCGAGCCGCCAGGCAGAGATGAGCTGGTGGACCTGCGGGTGAATGACCTCCTCCGCGTTCGGGCGGTACGGCGAGTCGCACAGAATCTTGTTGACGTGCAGCGCAATGTTCGTCTGCTCCCCCGCAATGTCGTGCTGCGCCGTGGTCTGCGCGTTCACCGCGACATCGGACACCACCGCCACCACCACCTGCGAATCGAGGAGGTGCTGTCGCCGCTGCTGGCTTTGCGGGCCCTCGCGCTGCCGCGGCTGCGCCTCTGCCCCGGCGTTCTCCTCCGGCACCCCGCTCACGTTGCGGGAGAGCACAGGGTCGGCCATGTAGTGCACAAGGAGGCTCTGCGTGAAGAAGGACGCGCTCGAGGTTAGCTGCAGCTGCTCAGTCGTCGTCGGCGGGGCGGCGTAACGGCTCCTCTTCGCCTTGTCGCGCGCGTCCTGCGCCTTCCGCCGCAGCCGCTTCCGCAGCGGCTCGGAGATGGCCTCCGTGAGCACCTCCATCTGGATGCACTCGCGCGAGCTGACACGCTCGGGGCGGGACTCGGCGCACCCCATCAGACTCCGCCCCTTCAGCTGGACATAGTTGACGGGGGAGTGCAGCAGGCTCACATCCAGCGTCCGCAGCGTGAAGCTGACATTGTACACAAGACTGAACACATCGGCCGCCGCGCTGGGCGCATTGCGGTCCTGTGAGGTGGCCGCAGTTCGCGGCGCCGCGGCGGCCGCATCCGAGCCGCCCCCCCGCGCCGTCCCCTGCCGGCTCAGTGGGTTACTCTGCGAGGAGGCCGACCCCACCATCACATCGGTCGTGATGCGGTATAGCGGCGGCTGCAGCGACGTCATGCTCTCCTCGTTGCGGTCATTCGTGTCGGCGGTCGCGCGGTGCAGCACGTGGTCCTTCGCGAAGCTTACCCGCGCGCCAACCTTCTCACCGGCGCCGGTGGCCGAGTCCATCGGGGATAGAGGCCACTTTGCGGGCTGCTGGTTCTGCGCGTTCCGCTGCCGCGTGTGCACCGTGTGGAGTAACGAGGGGTACAGCGACGCCCTGATTAGCTGGATGTCGCCGACGCACTGCAGCTGCATCATGCGGTTCCGGAGGCGATGCGGCGCCATCAGAACAAAGTTCGCGCGCGGCTGGCGTATGTCTAGGGTCGTGGCTGTATCGGCGTCGACGCGGATGAAGCGGCCCGCCTTGCGGGTGTCGACGATTCTGAAGTGCAGGTGCTCCACATGCCCCTTGCCCTGCACCGTGCCGCCGCTCTCGATGCCGAGGATGCGCAGCGGGTTCGTTCCGCGGATCTCCGCGGTGGCCGCTGGTGGCCCGGGACGCCCGCTGCGGCGCTGCTGTGCGCCCTTTTTCACGGACGATGGCCGCTTCGACGGCGCAGTGGCGGAGCGCCGGCTGCCGCCCATCATTCCGCTCATGTCGAGTGCCCCTAGCGGCATCCACGCCTCCGCGAGCGGGGCGGGCTGCGTGGACGGGTCATCCCCACGCAGAGCCCCCTCCCGGTCTCTCGGCGAGAGCACCTTGTTGGCGTCCCCGTCGTCATCGCTGCCGTTGGCCTGCTGCGCCGACCGCAGCGCCTTCCCGACCACCTCCTGCAGCTCCGTCGCGGTGTGGTGGAGGGCGAGGCAGTAGTCGAATAAGTCGCGGGTGATGTGGACGGCGACCGTCTCCACCGCGACGTTGCACGCGCCGCCGCCGGATGCCCTCGTGACGTCCTGCTTGCCGCTGCCCTGGACGCGGGTGCAGTACACGACGCCGATGGTGTCCTTCTCCGTGTCGTAGTAGACGCCGGGGACGCCGACGACAAGGTTGCCCTGGCGCACAATCGGCTCATACTCGATCTGGCTGACGAGGGCGATCGTGTCAACCTTCAGCGACGCGGAGAGGCGCCGGGTCCCGTCGGCGCCCACCTCCACGCCGGTCGGCGGGCGGCTCTGCCACATGTAGAAGCGCAAGTTGCGCACGACGAGGGTGGAGCAGTACATGCCCTCGAGCGGCTGCCGCGGGTCGGGGAGGCTCTCGACCGGCACCGGGTGTCCCGTGATCACCTTCACCTCCACGCACGGGACGAGCACGCTGACGACACTGTCCTCGGACAACCACCGCTTCTGCTGCGCGCGCACCCGGCTCTTCTTCGCCGTGTTCTTCTTCACAAAGGTGCCCCTCATCGGCCCCTTCGCCCCCCGGAGCGACGCCGTCCCGAGGCCGTCGCTGCCGTCCGTCAGCCCGCCCGCCATTGGGTCGCCGAGGCTGACAGCCCCGCGCGCCCGGCGCTCCCGCGCGGCCACCGCCTCGTCCTGCACCGCCTTGTGCTTGAGAAAGGCCCCCGCCGCGGCAGCCCCCAGCTCCGCCGCCTGCCTCGTGAGCAGCACGGTGACTGGCTCGACCGCCTCCACGTGCAGGTGCTTCGTCGTCGTCCCCGCCTGCGACCGGCCGCGGTTGTCGGTCGTGCGCAGCGCCCAGTCAAAGGGGATGTGGTGCGGCCACCGCACCGGGTCGCCAAAGACCGGCCGCGCCGGCGTCGTCGACGGCGTCGGCGGCTCGCCCCGCCCCTCCGCGCCGCTGGCAGAGATGACGGCGGCCGTCACGTAGTCGGGGAACAGCGTCGCTGCCTCGCTGCGGTAGAAGGACGCACAGGGCAGCGCGCCGTGGCAGTGCACGCGGCTGCGGACGGGGCGGTTGCGCGTGGGGCGGCCGCAGACGCGGTAGTCCAGCAGCGTCGGGCTGCCCGCGTGATCAACCTCCTCCTTGAAGAAGGTGCGGTAAAAGAGGTACATGGGGATGGGGTCGTTCAGCCAATAGTCTGTGCGACTGCCGCGACCCCGACCGCCTCCCCCGCCTCCATTGCCGCTGCTTCCTTTGCTGTGCCCCTCCTGCCCTCCTCTCGCGGCCGGCCGAGAACCCGCGCGGTGGCTGCTGTCGGTCCCGTCGCCATCCGCAGCAAAGGCGCTGTTGGGGAGTTGGCCAGAAGAGAAGAGGCCGTCCATGACGCTCTCGGACGTGGACGAGCCCTCCATCGCCCCCTCCGTGAACTCGGTCGCCGACATGCACGTCGCAAAGTTCTTCCCCGAGCCCTTGAGGTCTGTCTTCGTGTCGGTGCCAAAGGAGCGCAGCGACGGGAAGAGCTGACTCGCGCTGCCGTCAAGACGGTCGCCGGTGTGGGCGGTCGTGTCGACGCTGCCGGTCGACGAACCGCGACCGGAGCCCTTCTCGGCAGCGCTGCCAGGGAGCGACAGTAGATCGAACAGCATTGGGTCGGCCCGCATCGTGCCGTCCTTCGCCATCGTCAGCGTGCCGGTGCTGGTAGGGAACGGCGCGTCAGGGCTGCCGGCCGGGGAGCCCTGAACGCCATCGCTGCTCAGCGCGTCAACCCCCGGCGACGCGGAAAGTTCACCAGTAAGAGTGGCGGCGACGTGCTGTGCACGGCCGTTCATCGCCCCGCCATCGGGGAGCGGCGGCTTACCGTTCCCGCCGCCAACGTCCCTCTGAGGACGCGGCAGCGTCGGTGGGTCGTGCAACAGCGCTGAGGTGGGATTCGGCACGCTGCCCTCGCGACCGCCAGCAGCCTCCTGCACACCCCGCCGATCTGCACTGCCCTCCCCCTGCCGCGGGGGCGGGGCTGGCGGCCGCGCAGTGTCTGGGGCGGTCATGTCCTCATCGCCATTGTCCCCGTCGTCGGCAAAGGCGTAGCGGATGAACCCCTCGTAGTCGTTCGCCTCAACAAAGAGCCGCTGCTTCTGCCGGTGCGCCGCGAGGGAGCCGTCAAAGGGGTATGCGACGAACTGCCGCGCACAAATGGACACCTGCAGGTGCATCGCCTCTACGACATCGCCCAGCTCCGCCGCCTCGAGGACGGGGATGCAGTACTTGCGGAACTCCGTCTCGCGGTCGACAAAGCCCTTCACAGTCAGCGCCCGCAGCGCGACGCTGAGCCGCTTGCTCGAGTTGCCATCGTTAACGGACGAGTCGGCGAACGTGAGGCCATTTGGCAGCTCCACTGCGATGTAGCCCTTCTCCGGTACGACGAGCGTCCCGCTCACGCGGCCCACCACAATGTGCGTGAAGAAGATGCCATAGTCCTTGGAGTCGTCCTCGGCTCTGTTGCAGTCCTCCATAAAGTACGCGAAGCCGCGGGCCATATCAAGGGGGACGCTCCATCCAGCAAAATCGAGCTCCACCTCGGCCTCCGCGTCGTCGTCGTCGCCGGCGCCGAGACTGGTGTTGGCGCGGCCCGCCGCCGCCCCTGCGCCGTGGCGGTGCTGATCACTGAGGCTCGCGCTGCTCTCGGGGTCGCCGCCGCTGCGGTTGGAGCGCGTGAAGACGCCAGTAAGAAAGCGGGCCGGCCGACCTCCCCACTTGGTCGTCGTCCGGTGCGGCTCCACCTCCGTCGAGACGATCGGCACGACGACCGGTCTGTCCATGCCGTAGTCCGCGCCGTCGCCGCTGCTCTGCGGGTAGACGCCGTGGTGACGGCCGCGGCCATCGTCGCCGCCGAGCACAACATCCGAGAAGGGCGAGGACAGCTCCTGTGTGCGCAGCGCACCAGCTCCGCCCGCGCTGTCGATGCGGCGGTCCTGCGTGCTGCTGAGGCGGACGCCGTCGCCGTCGCCGACGCCGTCGCCGACGCCGTCGTCGTTATAGCTCATCTGCCGCATCTCAACTTCGCCGTCGCCGGTGTAATCGCTGGCGCTCGGGAACGCCTCGGGCGAGTGGATGATGAGTGGGTGATCGAAGGGCGTCCGCATCGCCCGCCCCACACCGCCGGTGGAGGCGGTCGGCGCCGCGCCGCTCCAACTCCCCTCTTGCACCAAGCCCGACGACGTCGTCACCCCTGCAAAGGGGACGCTGAAGGCGGCGCCGTGCGCGTCCCGCTGCTCTCGGGCAAGCCGCGCCTGCCGTGCGGCCTCGCGCTGCTCCTCGCGGAGCTGCGCGCGCCGCTGCTGCTCTCGCTGCGCATTGTGGTTGATGTGGTTGTAGTTGGTGTAAAAGTCGTAGATGGCGGTGGGGTGCGTCTCCTTCTCGCGCTGGTGCCGCTCCGCCTCGGGCCGCAGCTGCACCGCGGCGTACTCAGCCATCTGCTGCGCGTCGGCGATGGCCTTCACCAGGTCCACGTCCTGCGCGCGCAGGTGCGACTCGAGCGTCTTGAGAATGTCCATGAGGACGACCAGGTGCTCCATGTTGAGGTGGAAGCTGACGCCGTCGACGACCGCGTCAAGCGCCTCGTGCACCTTCGGCTTCAGCGGCATGCGGCCAAAGTGCTTCACGAGGCCGACGCGGATGGCGCCGGTGGTGAGGAAGTTGTCCGTCGCGGCGCGGGGAATGCGGCCGCGTGAGTCGCAGAGCCGCGCCACCACCGGCGTCAGCGTTACAGCTGTGTCCGTCACGGCGAACTGCTTAATGTACGTGAAGGTCAGCTCGCCCGTCGCCAGCCGCACGCCCGGGTCGCCCTTCGCCTGCCCCACCGCTGCCGTCGCCTCGAGGTCGGTGATGCGGACATTGACGCAGATCTCCATGTCGTTGCCGACAGGCGCCGTGCTCTCAATGTACTGCTTCAGCTCCTTCCGCACATTCTTGCCGGTCGTCGCATGTGACTGGAGGTTGCGCAGCAGCCAGAAGAGCTCGTCGGGGGAGATTGTGAGGGTGTTGTCGAGGAAGATGTTCTGGAAGCAGTTCACGAGACCGAGAATGTGCGGGCCCATCAGCGTGCCGTGCATGTTGGTGAAGTTAAGATTCAAATTCAAAAAGTTCGTGTGCTTGGTGCGACCCGTCTCCGGGACAATGGGGAATTTGTCCTGCGGAACGGACTGGTTCGCCACGTTAATGATGAAGCTGCCGTCGATCTCGGCCTCCTCGCAGTAGGCAAAAGGGATGCTGCCACTAACCTGCTGGAAGAGCTCGTGGTTCTGTGGGAGGCTAATGTACGCCTTCAGCTCCTTCGCCGACACGCTGAGCGGGCGCACCACCTCGTTCACGTAGCTGAGCTGGTATTGGTCGCTTGGCAGCACCATGGAGAAGCTGCCCTGCTGCGCCTTGAGAATCGCAAACGTGTTTTGTGCCAGGCTGCACGGATCGTCAGCGTACACCACATTCTGCGGGTTCACGTTCACGTACACTGTTGCGAAACCGTCAAGGAAGGCCTCGAACCGCTTCACGTTCGGCACGAACATCTGCACCGCCCGCTCGTACGTGTTGAAGGTCTCCGTCGTCAGCGGCACGTCGTGGTACATGCTCTGGGCGAACTGCCAGTCGTTCAGCAGGTCCAGGAAAAAGTCCACGTGGTCCATGAAGAAGTACAGCTCCGCGCCGGAAATCTTGGGCAGGATGTTCCACAGCTTCCGGCCATTCCACATCATGTCGTCCTGCCGGTCGAGGAAGAACTGCAGCGAGTTCATGCGGCAAAAGACGCTCTCGCGCTCCAGTACCGCGTTCGTCGTGACGGAAATATTTCGACCAGTGAAGAGCGCCTCGAAGGCCTGCTTGTCCTCGCCGGGCATGCGGAAGAAGGCCTTCTGGATGTACTGGGATCCGGCGCCGACAACGGCGCTGAGCATGCCCTTGCGCCCCGAGTCCTTGATGCCAAATGGCGGCGACGGTGCCACGGCGCGGCGCTTGAACGGCACCTCCAGCCGCGTGTCCCGCATGAACTCAACGAAGAACTCCATGCCAGCGTGGGGACGCGGCTTCCCGACGACGAACTCGGGCGCCTCCAGCGGGCGGAAGTTGGGCGGCAAAAAATACTGCCAGATCTGGAACCGGCAGTACTCCAGCCACGGGCCGTAGCAGAAGCGCGGCGCGTCAAGGATGATCTCGCAGCCCGTCTTTGGCAGCGTCTCGCGGCGCCGCGGCTCCCCGGCGTACACGTTCGCGACATCCCTGTAGAAGAGGAGGTGCAGCGCGCCCTTGTCCTGGCCGTCGATGAGGACGCCGTAGTCCTTGATGAACTGCGACGAGGCGGCGCCGGCGGCGAAGCTCTCGTCGTCGCCCTGCAGCATCGTCGCCGTCCCGCGGAAGAGCAGCTCTGCCCTGTCGCGGAGGGAGGGGTTGCGCAGGAGCTGGTTCTCGGTGAGCTTGCTGTCCATGCGGGCCATGCGCATGTCAACCTCCTGCATCGTGAAGTCGAGCGCGAGGCGGTAGAGGTCAATCGGGTAGACACCGTCTCGCGTCACGAACACCTTCCCCTCGCTGCGCAGCGCGGTGATGTGGAGAAAGTACGGGTGCTGCGTCTCCGCAGCGCCCATGTCGACCGTCGTCGCGAACATCTCCAACTCGATCGCGCCAATGAAGGCGAAGAAGCGCTGTGTGAAGGACTTGTTGGCGCGCTGGTGCTGCTGCAGCTTCCGCGCCGCCTCCACGCCGGCCGCCTCGTGGTCTGCGGCGTCGAGGGCGTCCAGGTCGCGGGTGTCCTTCACGCCGCCCTTCAGCGCGTTGATCAGCCGCTGCATGACGCCGTGCGGCTTGCCGCTGCCGCTGCCGGAGGAGCTGGTCTGTCGCAGCCCGGTGACCGCGACGCCGTCGTTGTCCTCGTCGGCGGGCTCCTCCTTGTCCGGCTGCCCATTCGCGAGGTCCCGGTACTTCCCCGTGGCGTTGTACAAGCACACGCGGGTGCCGTTAAGGTGCAGCTGGCAGAGACCGGTGCGGTTGCGGATGCGGACGTCGCCGGCGTCAAAGACCTTCACAATCTCCTCCCCCGTCCCGGGGCGTTGGGCGTAGGTCGCGGCCGCCGCCTCCGTCGCGCGGGGCGCGTCGTTCCGCGGCCGTGCCGGCGCCGACGACGTCCGCGGGTAGGTCTCTGCCTCTGGCGCTGCTGCCGCCGCGCGGCGGCGCGTGCTGCTGGAGATGCCCATGTCGAACGGGCGCAGTGTGTCTGCGGTCGCCACCGTGTCGTTGAAAGCGCCGGAGCTGTCGTCGTCGCTGGCGTCCCGCTGCTCCGGCGCGTCGCTGCCGCCGTCGCCGTGACGGCCGCCCCCAAAGGCGTTCCGGCCCCCCTCGTCGTCGTCGTCCTCGTCCTCCGTGAGCACCGCGTCGCTGCCGGTCGACGGGTCGAGCTGCACGTGCACGCGCCGCGCCCCCTCGTCTACCTTGACGATGGTGCCCCTAACATTCTTGAAGTTGACGCGCACGCGGCAGCGCGTGCCGACGAGGTTGTCGCGCACCATGAACTCCCGCACGGGCGTCCAATGCGGCGATTGCAACCAGTGTCCCCAAAAGTTGAAGGTAAAATACCCGTCAATGATGCGGAGCGACATGTTCTCGTTCTGGAAGTACATATTCTGAAAAAAAACGCGCGCCTGCAGCGGTGATATTTGGAGGCTTCCAATGGTGAAGATTGTGTTTTTGGGCAGCCCAAAGTAGCGGAGCAGAAAGCTCAGCACCGGCCCGACGGCCCGCGCAATGTATAACATCAGCGATAGACAACACACAAAGAGAAACAGCACTGAAAAGAGAAACTTCAAAAAGTCACTCGTGTTGATTTCCCCGGACGGATTAATGGTGGAGTTGTCCGCCCGCACCGTGAACGCCATGATATCGGGAAAGTTATCCATCTTCGACCACGACACAGCGAACCGCTAGGCGTACAAGAGGAAGCGTGCAAGCAATGCCAGCCCACCAAGGGTGAACGTTTGGCGGTGGAAAAAAAGAAAAGAACAGGGGAGCCCCGTGCGTTGCTGCACCGTCAGAAAAGGAAGGGAGGGGGGGGTGAGGGGCAGGCCGCAAAGAAATGATGGAATATGTTTTATAGTCTATAGAAGCGCAGACAACTGGGAAGTCAACAACGAGTGCTTGTAGACGCGGGAAGAGGAAGAAATGTACAACGGAAAATACAGAAAGAAAAAGGTAAGGAAAGTGCACAGAAAAGAAAGCACTACTGGAGAACTGGAGTATCGATGTGTGAATTTGGCCTTGTCGTTATATATGTATTTATTTATGTAGGGGTGGAAAGGGAGGGTATCCTTTCCTTTTTCCTCCCCAGGCGTGATTTTTTTTTCTTTTGAACGCACCACCACCAACCAGGTGGGGGGATTTGGGTATACACGCACACGAACACACAAAGGCACACGCTGTCCCGCCAGAGCCTCGCCCACCCACTTTGCGCGTACTAGTGCCTGCCTGTCAGCGCGACCAGGA